>JABFIG010000152.1:0-57191 GCA_017139545.1 Ambrosiella cleistominuta | reverse complement strand
GTGGGGGTGGGGAAGAAGAAGAGGCGGTAGCTTTGGGGCAGACGAGTACATATATAGATGTTTCCAAAATAGATGGTTTGAATTTTTTGTGGATATTTTATTTCATTTCAGGTTGTCTCGTTCATTGTCATCCTCCGCAAACACCTCTCCTGATACCCCTCCACCACCTTCAACACATCCTCCTCCAGATTCTTCCCTTCCTTCCTCCCCTCCACTAAAATCCTCCCCGCAAACCCCACCGCCTCCTCAAACCTCCCGAAAAAATACAACTCCTCGATCCCCTGCATGATCGCTGCCGCCTCCATTTTCCCGGCGGGCCGTCTCAGTGGCAGCGTGACCGATTTGTGAATCTGCATCTCGCCCGTCAGTCATCCATCAATACATAACATACCATACATGATCTATTACTGTAATAATGGAGTCAACAATGTCTGGCCAACGACTTACCTCTCCGTTCTCAATCTTGGGGATATACCCCGCCTGGACAACCCTGAAGGCCTCTTCTAACTGTGTGGTCCGGGCCGCGCGGGCAGCAGCTTTGGCTTTTTGTTGACTGATTATTTCCTCATCTTCGGAGACCTCAATTGCGAAAAGGTCGCTTTCAATGTCGGCCATTTTGATCACAGGGCGACTGCTGTATTTTTGTCCCTGTTAATACTTTCTTTTTTTTTTCCTTTGGGCAACTCTAGTTTATATTCTTCAGTGAGATTTGTCACTAGGGTTTTTAGGGTTAACATATCATTTGTTCCCGCCTAGTTCGATATTTGACATCACCATCAAGTCACAAGTAGTCACGGATCTTCACATCACACACCAGATATCTGAAAAAAAAACAAAAGTTTAGCAATAGCAGCGAAAATAAAGTCTCAGTTGTGTCTACGCTAGAAATACAAGTAGGGTCATCACCAGGGGTGCAAGCCTCAGGAAAAGACATAGTCTATATCGAAACTTTTGTGACGAAAAAAAAAAAATCAACCAATAATGGAAAAACCCCCAACGCCGGAAGCTAGAATAGAATGCGAGACTCGGTCAAACGACATTGAGCCTAGAAATCAGCCAAAAAAAAGGAAACAGAAAAAGCAGAAAATCAAAACCAACGTTATAATCAAACAAGTTTAAACTTTTCAATCTTCCTTCTTTCCTCTCTCTGGCCCTTCTAAGCCGCCATCTTCCCCATCGCTGCCAGCCTCTCCTTCTCCTTCTCCTCCGCAAAAACCCTCCTGCTCATCTCCAGCACCATCTCAAACCCTTCGCGTCCCGTCTTCGCATTCTCACTGAACTTGGCTAACAAAAAGTCCTCAATGTTGTTCTTGATCTTCTGCCACCCGCCGCACAACGCCGTCACCTTGGCGTCCTGCTCAAACATTGTCTCCCCCTTCATGATCTGCTCCTTGCTGTCGTCGCCGATGACCTTCTTGGGAGAGTAGACGACCGTCTCCTGCATCCGCACAAGATTACTCCACGTCAGGTTCTGCGCTACCATTGTCACCGTCTGGTTCTCTGGGTCCACATACGACGCCTCGTACATGTGTGAGATCTCGAGTCCCGTAGAGCCGAGCAGGGCCTTGAGCCATTGAGGGGCCGTTTGCTTGCAGGTAATGAGGCGTTCGGTACGAAGGATGCCGGTGTCGGGGTCGAGAGTGCGAGAGAGGGTGTCGACGGCGAGGACGTGGGCGGACTTGGAGTTCCAAGGGCCGTATTTACGCCAGTTGGCGGTAGAGACTTCTGGCCAAGAGTAAGAGAAGGTAATAGAATTGCTGAAGACCTTCATTTTGGGAAGTGTGTGTGTATTAAGAGAGAAAGAGGTAAAGATGTTTGTCAGAATCGGTCCAAATAATTGATTGAGCAGAACTTAATGCTGATGTCGATGTTGCGAGTATCGATTCGGTGTAATGTGATAGATCCCAAGCGAAAATAGATAGAAAAATGTCGATGTTGACCGTAGTCAATTGAGATATCAACAAGGAAACAACCCTCGTGATATCCCAAGAAATTCTTAAGAGTCCAATCCTTTACTCTTTTCAAAGAAACGAAGTGAGAATAAAGAAAAAAAATCGCAAATAAAGTCCGAGCACTCAGTGGCACTCGATGATCTCACAGTGAAGACTGTCAAGATCACCAATTAAAAAGGGAGTGGATAGTAGATGTCAACGTGCGAACAAAAGAATGTGAATATCGCCAACAAAAATTCAACGATGTCAAGAATTCAAACAATAGAAGCGCGTCCGACGAGATACAAATTAAAAGTAAAGTCAAGATTTCTAAACCTTGCGGCTAACCAGAAGATTAAAAAAAATAAAACCCAAAGGCCCCCTCCCAGGAAAGCCCAAAGCCTAAAACTACGGCAACTATGGATCGATAAATCCCCGAATTTTTCCCTTTCTCCATCAAAAGAGCCTCCTGACCACCCACCCACACCAAAAGCCGAAAAAAAAAATAATGACAGAAATCAAACCTGCATGCACATCATCGCCAGCAATGCCAATAAAATGCCCTCCTCAGGAGAACCACCTTTCATCTTTTCCCATCATCACCAATGATTTACTTCGTCCAACTCACTTACTCACTGACAAACCTCAAAGCTCTTTTTTCTAATTTCTCCTTTTCTCACTTGTCCCTCTCTCCCTCTCTCCCGCCAATCACGTCCCCCCCCCTTTACTCGCCCGCTCTACGAATACCATCTAAATTTTTCTCTTTGATTCCTCCACTCTTCTATTTACAAGCAAGTGATAGCGAATCTCTGTTATCATAAATCTCTGTTATCATAAATAGGAAACATACCAAGGGATGTCCGATGACAAGGAAAAGAAAGAAAGACGAGGGAAAGAAAAATGCCGTTAGTTATGTGGAGACGGTGGCAGCGGTGGCGAAACGGGATGGCTAATACCGGTATGACCCGGCAGTACAGCCGTTGTCAAGGGTTGCCAAGGGGGTTGAGATTTATTAATACAGTCACAAGAAAGCATGAATGACGTCAGACATGGATTGAAAACCAGAGAACTTGAATTGATGAATATTGACTTTTTTTTTTCTGTGATTATCCAATTGAACTTTTTAGTAGTCATCACCACGGGAGATGACCTCCTTGACGGTAGGACGGAGCAAAATAGTCTGTAGTCATCCCTGTTAGCACCTACACATTTCTCCATGAGTTCAGATGAAAAACTTACATGCTCATACTGGGCAGTGTACGACCCTTTCTTATCCACCAACGGCGGATACGCCTCCACGATTCCTGACGACACCAGATTGTTCAACCCCAACAGATACTTATCCTGCCCCAGCCGGTCCAAATACCGCCTGCAGAACGGTAACGTTCCAAAGTTCTTGGTAATGACGCTCAACAGCGACTTGGCTGAACTCAATCTCAACGGGACATTGCTGGCATCCCCTCTCTTGGCGTAGTGTGACGTCTCCATATCCTCGTGGACATACCCGTTACCCGTGGACCCAAAAGTCTCAATAGCAAAGACATCGCCTTCCTCCATCTTGGTTGTGTCGTTACTCTTGACAATGGGGACACTCTTGGTGCCGTGGATGCTGTAGGGCAGAATAGTGTGTCCGTTCAGGTTCCGGATGGACTTGACGGGGTAGGTGGCGCCGTCCAGCTCAACTTCGTAACTCTCCATCACCTCCTGGATCGACGCACCAATCTCGCCCAATCTGACATCGATACCCGCCTCCTTGACACCCGTGTTGGTCGCATCCTTGACGGCCACCAACAACGGGTTGAACTTGTCCTCAAAAGCCATAGTAAACGCACTGTCGACAATCTTGCCGTTAATGTGCACGCCAAAATCCACCTTCATGACATCCCCCTGCTGCAACACCATCTTGTTCCCTGCATTCGGCGTGTAATGCGCCGCGCAGTGGTTAATCGACAGGCCCGTCGGGAACCCCATCCCAGCCTTCAACGCATCGCCCTCTTCCAACCCACTATGCCCCACCAACGCCCGCACGCTATCCTCAATCCCATTCGCAATCTCTGTCAATGTCTGCCCCGGCTTAATCGTCTTCTGTGCATACTGTCTAACCTGTCGGTGCACCTCGGCTGCCGCCCGGTAGTCGGTCAGGAAATCATTGTTGATATTGTCCAGGTGGCGCTTCTCCTCGTCGGTGGTCCGGTAGGCATTCTCTTCGGGATACTCGGTGATTTCACCGGCGGGGTAGTCAGCCTTGGGCCACAGGAGTGAGACGGGGACGGTCGGGGGCTCGGTTTGTGACTTGGGAGCGGCCTTCTTCTTCTTCTTCTTGGGCTTTCTCTTCTTCTTCTTTTTCGCAGCGCCTTCGGTGGGGGAAGTGGGGTTTTCGGGGTCGGAATCGTCGCCGGAGTCTTCGGCAGAGTTGGCGTCGGTGGGCTTGAGGACGTCGGTGACTGGGAGGTGTTAGTAGGTATGCAAAGGCTAGGGTACAGCGGTTGTTGAAAGGCTATTATATATATGATAGTCGGGAAGAATGTAGAAGCGAGAATCATGTACGTCATGGTCAAAGCCGTGACATGACAGCTCCGTTGGAAGGACTTAATAGCGTCATAGTAAATAGCCAATCAATCCCTGGTCCACATATGCCGTCGCCTGCAGCCGGCACATCATTATACTTGGCATCACCGTCAATCTCTTCTACAGTATTTCACTCGCCTTACACAGCAACTCTCGACCCTCCTCACTTCAACATACCTTTCAGCTTATCAAGCGCCTCAGTAGGAACCTCGGCCGTCATCTTGTAAAAAGAATTCCAGGAACCAGCTAGACCACACAAATCAAATCAATAGAAAAAAATATCAAAAAAAGAAATCAACAATTTCCAACATACAAATATTTAATCCCATGTGTCTTGAAAAAAAAATCTCACAATCAATCTGTCGTCGCAATGATCAGAAAACCCAACAACCAACGGGCATTACAATTTTTAAAAAAAAAAAAAAAATCACGGATTGGCGCAGGCGGGATTCAATCCAACGTCAGTAGTGCAGAGATTTGCGGCTGATGTCAGCCAGTTGGAGTGTTGAGTGCGGTTGAATTAGGAAATTTGTGGGGATGGTGCGGTGGAAAACCCTGGGTTACTCTATTGTGTAAACGCCTGAGGGGAGACGTGCAACACGTGCAATGATTCATCTTGATAGAGCGAGTTTGATGGATCATATAGTTAGGGATGGAATTTTATGTAAATTTATGGCAAAAAGGTGCATTTCTTAGGAAAAAGCAAGATGACGTATTATCCAGATCTGTGTCGTTGATGTTACCCTAACCTTCTATCATGTTACAACCTTAAAGTTGACCATCCGTCTCATCAATTTCTTCTTCAAGCTCAAGAATTGTCTTTATCTCATCCATTTCAGCATGATCCCGAGTGGTTTGCATGCGGTGACACCAGGTCACTTGCCACAGCCCGTCAACCAACTCGAATAAAAACTCCCCCCCAACCTGTCTATGATCTCCCGACTTGAGGGCCAAACCCGTTGGAATCTGCTTCAGACCTTGCATGATGCTCGCAACAATTGCCGTTGGCAACGATCGTCTCATGTACTTTGGTTTCTCCCCTAACTCAAGAGTCTTGATCATCCCTAACGTATTAAAGATCTTTCGATTCGGATCTGAGTAGAGCGGATACTTGCAACCGGTCGTTTCCCTATACATGTCGATCAAGTCCGGATTACCGCATCCAATAATGACAATTGACGTATTCCGCGGGACTTTCTCCGGCGGAATCTCCTCGCACAGCGTCTGGATGTAATCTTGGCAATTCTGTTTGTTGATGTCAGCAACCTCACATTCCCCCCTAATACACTAGTGATTTAGGCATACTTACCCCACAGAAAAAGTGCCTAACAAAAACCACCAGAGTTTTCTCATGAGTCTGGACTACTTCCTGGAACTGCAGGATGTTTTGTTTGTGGTCCAGGATCTCTAGACGCCCAACTCGCAACATGACGTCAGGTGCTGGTAGATCGTTGTTCGTTTTGATTTTGCCTTCGAAGTTGGCTGGTTTCGAGGTGTCGATCTCGAGCTCGGCGGTCAGGACAGAATCTGAACTTGATGTCATTTTGACGAAGGAAAAGTGCCTTTTTTTGTCCTTTATTTTAGGTGCTTGCTGGTTTCTGGATCGTTCTTTCCTTTCTGGGGAAATTGAGATTTTGTAGTTGCCGTCTTTACAAAGGCACAAATAATTCTTTGAAATTCTGATTTTTAGGGCAGAGATTGATGATGCAAAAGCTAAGTGGTGATGGTAAGACTTGATAAGGAAACTTCGTATGCGACTGAGAAGTTTTGTCGGTTTGAAGTTGGAGGTGAGGTCAGAGCTATCTCGTGATGTTGGTATCGAACTGCAGGATTTAAGGTTTGAGCTTTTACCAAGTGGTCTCATGGGTGAACTAAACGTGAAAACAACGATCCAATCACAGGATTTACCGAATTCACTCAAAGCCTCGCAATATAATGGGATTTACTACATTTTTTTTTTGAATATTTGAGGCCTCAAACTGCTGTCATATGTTTCACATTATTTCCTTGGCAGACGCTATGGGCGTAATCCAGACTAGCTCGCCCAAACAAAAGGTAGAATTGCTGCTGCCGCCGCTTGTACTACTCAAGCTTATCTACTTTTGGCTTGCTTACATTGAGCGAGGTTCTGTGGCCAGCATGCACATTAACAACATCCTTAATAGACTTTATCTTGACACAAGCACACATTGAAAAACACCAAATACCATTTCCCCAATGTCTCATTTTTTAAAAACTCCAATTTAGCCACATTTTCGCCGATAATGGACCCATTATTTGACAGTGACAACAGTTGTTAGTGCTGTCTTGCCTTGTGGAGGCAACCACGATGGCATCATCAGCTGCTCTTTACATGTTTTGTTTTCCTACCCATCTCCCAACCAACCAGTTATTTCAATATTCTGGTCAGTCTCCATCGTGAAAATGAAAATGAACTGAAGAAAATGCAGATCGTAGGATATTTATTCAATGCTTTCAAGTCACAAGCTTGACGTTCTCCGATGTTTGTACCCCGGTGAAATCTTTGCACCGTTCAGACAAACAACAAACACTTCCGGACGATATTTGCGATTATGTAATATCTAGACAAATGTCCCACGAAAACTCCAGATATTCTTGAAATATAATTTGTGTTAAGTCCATCTCTCCATTTCGGTCAGCTCTCCCTCATCAACATCTCCGGTGCCTGCGTCATCACCATTTGCCTCTGCCCATCGTAAATAAAACCGCTCCTTACTCTACTCTGTAATCGGCTCACGGCAACCAAGTTCTCTACTTCCCTCATTGCAACGTTGACGCCTCCCGGTGCATCTCCAGTGGCTCGCAGCCCCCATTTCCCTGCCAGAATGCCCCCACGCCCCTGAGCTCCTCTTCCTTATCAACGTGGGCGCCACACGGGGGATTGTTATCTGTGAATAGCTTCACGCTGGTAAAAGAGGGCAGGAACGGAACAAGGTTTTTTTCTCTGGTGAACCCTTTTAGCCCAAGACGTTAGGCATAAAAACATCCTCACGACCTGGATCTTAAAAAATTTACTTCTCTGATTTTGTCTGCCTGGCAGGCACAAGCACTTTTGTTGTTCTTTTTCTGCCTCTCGTCTACCAAAGAAGATTATCAGCAGACTTCATTTTCAAGTCCTCATTACTCGAGTCAATATCGGCATCTCTTTTTTTTGACTCTTTTGATTCCGACTTTTTGGCTCGCTGTGTTTTCTCAGACCTCAAACGCCTGGCTTTTGAACAACTGTCAAGTTCCAGGTAAGCGTATTGAGCCAGCACAGCTAGATCACAAGCCAGCCTTGCGTCGAAATTATCACGAGTTTTCACTTGGTGTTTGTAGACACATTTTTAAATCATCGGAAAGAAGGTTCTACGTGATGATAAAACGCTATCAGCACGTACTTTCCTTACTTTGCTAACAAATTCTGCGGGGTAGTCTGCACCTTCCAGAGTTGTTCCAGCCACCGTGAAAATGTCTTTTAGGGACTCGGTCAATTCTGGCAGTGGGACTGTCACTCCCACCTACTGCAGAATTTCTCCTGTTCTCTCTGACCTTCGCCATCTCGAGGGCCACTCTTGCTTTATTGCCCGTCTACACACGATTGCTCAGATCAACGGCATCTCTACCGAGTTTGAGGACGACACCGAGGAGCCCTTCTCGTCTTTCCTGTCTGGACGTTCACTGGTTTTTGACTCGTGCGAATGCAAGTGTGATCACAGAGAAAGGTGCGAGCCCGAACCCATTCCCTGCAGCTCTCCTATTGCCATCCTGCAAACCAAAAACAAGAGCTGCTGCGACTGCGATCCGACTACGGCGATGCCAACTAGCCTTCTCAAAAAGGTCAAGCCCAACAGCGAGAAGTTCTCCATCGCCGCTTCTCTCACTAGATCTCAAGCGGTTCAATCACGTCCCGGCCAAAGCTACTACAGCAGCAAGGTTTTCCCACCTGTTAAGAATTTCGAATCCCACTCTGGCCATCTCCAAGAATTCGGCAGCGTCCCCCAGAGTCTTCGTACTTAGGACGACGGAGCTTCTGTGCCGCCTGCCTTCATGCCGGATGGTCACCCTCGCCGCTCGAGTGTGAACATTCCCCGCGTGAAGCTTCACTACGACTATCGCGTACACTGCATATACGCTGGTGACCGTGACGCTGAAACTTTTATTGTTGGCTCACCTCCAACTGGTCCCCCACCTCTGACGGATCGCTTTGAAATGCGGAATTCTATCGAGGCGAAGATGTACTATGACCAATACTACCAGCCTAAGAATGCACCGGCCAAGGAGGTCGAGCGTGTTCTGACTCCTGCTGATCTTACTGAACAGAGTTCGATGTCTAGTACGTTTTTTTATGAATGGAGATGAATGCGTTATTGGGTACTAACCGATTCATAGAGACCGAAAGCAAGCGTGCCACTCAGCTTCAGGAACTTCTCAAGAGTAAGTTCCGCAACTACCCGACAATTTCTTTTCGTGGTATTGACAACTCTTCACCTTTTGTAGGCGCCTGCACTGAACATGCTGTCTGCATTTACATCAATGCTATGCATCAGATCAAGGAAGTCCATGAAAACATTCGCCGTGAAGCTGCCTCGGACCACCACGAGATCAAAGACATTGCCCAAAAGCTCAGTGTCTTGGAAATGGCCCATGCCAGCATTGACGACACGATGCTCGAGATCAACGAGTCCCACACCTCTGTAGCCTCCACCGACCAAACAGCCCTCCGTTCGGCCGTCGTCAACTTCCTTGATAATGGGAAGAAGATGGATACTGAATGTGTGACTCTGATTGACCGTCTTGGCGAGAGTGAGAAGCTGCGGGTCAACACTGTGAACAAGTTGGTTACTAAAGACTGGAATGGTCGGGATGTTAGCGTTAGCCGAGCTCGCGAGCTGCTAGCGAGAATTGTCAGCACTGAGTGCCTAGAAGAAGAGCTTGATCGTTTGGCTAAGCAGACTCTGGCCAGCATTGAAGAGTTAGAGAACGTAAGTTTTGGGCTTTTTACAATTTGTTTATCATTGGT
The DNA here is from genome assembly GCA_017139545.1 of Ambrosiella cleistominuta. Classification (NCBI taxonomy): domain Eukaryota; kingdom Fungi; phylum Ascomycota; class Sordariomycetes; order Microascales; family Ceratocystidaceae; genus Ambrosiella; species Ambrosiella cleistominuta. The sequence continues at coordinate 47,669 of JABFIG010000152.1, read as the reverse complement.
TCGTTGGTTGATTATCAGGGACTAACATATGGTTTCTGCAGTGCAACATGGACCAATCTCAAGCCCGCGTCGTGCAGATGTTGCACTCGGTCCTGGAGAAATACATGTAATTTCATCACGCTCATTCTTTTTCTTTTCCCCCCTCCAGTTCCCCACTCTCACTCACTATCCTTAAAAATTGGCGATGATATTACGAATGACAAGAACGACAGAAAAAAGATACGACACTAGTCTCACGACATCAAAGAAGAAAAAAAAAGCATAAACGCAAGACCTCGGGCACCACAGATCAACCGATATCTTTCAATGATGACAATAAAATCACCAAAAACACCAAACCCGAGGCAAAAAAGGTGACAAAAAATCAGAAAACACAACATGGGCTATGAAAATGGATAAATTTTACACACAGCATAGGCGATTGTTTGTTTCCCTTGTTTTTTGTTGTTTTCTTTTCAGTTGGGGGTTTGGACGATGATTACGATGATGTAATGTGATGGATCATTTGGTTAAAGACAAGATAGTCTAAATATTTTTGATTTATCACTTTCCATTCATAACAACCGTGGTGAATATATATTAATATGTGTAATTCATCTTGGCATCATACATGTATTCATGCTCATATTCATGCTCATTATACGATAATAACAAAAGTCTATCATCTCTTCTTTTCTCACATCGTCGCCGCTTAGTTCTCGGCAACCTTGACGGTAAATTCGTGCTCCTCGTTACCGTAGATGATGTCGCGCATCCAGCCTTTGATTTTCTCGGTGTAAACGCCGCCCTTTCCGGCATCGCCAATGGGCACAGTGACCTCGGTCTCCCGGTGGACAATGGTGGAGATGGGGCAGATGAAGAACTGTTTATTCGCCAGAAGTTAGTAAAAATAGATGTTCCCCTATCAAAGTATGTGTTGTCTTCAAAACTTACCGCGGTACCCGAAGCAAACAGCTCGAGCAATCGGCCCTCCTTATGCGCCTCAATGACATCATGGATGCTGTACCGCTTCTCAACAACCTCAACCTCCCCAGCTAATCTCTCCTTGGCTAAATCCAATACCCCGCTCCGCGTCACGCCCTCCAAAATCAACTTGTCGTCCAACGGCGCCGTCACCAGCTCCGTCATCCCCTCCTTATTCTTCCACACGACAAAAAAGTTGCTCGCACCAGCCTCCGTGCACAGCTGCTTCTCCCCATACAGCCACAGAATTTGATGGAAGCCCTTTTGCTTCGCCTCGTACGTCGCCTGCAGCGACGGCCCGTAGTTGGCGCCCAGCTTGGCGTATCCAAAGCCGCCCACCCACGCGCGCACCGTGTCGGCCGGTGACGTCAGCAGCTTCATGCCACCGAGCGGGGCGTCCATGACGGGCATGTACGAGGCAACGATGAAGAGCATGGCCTCCGAGGGTGCCTGCACGCCCAGTTGCGCCTGCGTGCCGATCATGGAGGGCCGCAGGTAGATGAAGGTGCCGGGCTCCGACTTGGGCAGCCACTTGGGGCCGTCGACGGCGAGCAAGGCGTGCAGGAGCTTCTCCAACTCGGCAGGGGGGAACCCGGGGAGCGAACAGCGACGGCATGACATGAGCATGCGGGCGGCATTTTTGGACGGGCGGAAGAGGCGGAGGGCGCCGTCGTAGCCGCGGTAGGCTTTGATGCCTTCAAAACACTCGGTGGCGTAGTGAAGGACGGAGGCGGTTGGCATGAGGGAGAGGGGGCCATAGGGCTTGAGTTCGGGGGCAGCCCAGCCGGTGGTGGCGTTCCAAGTAGCGGTGATCATGTGGTCAGTGCATATGGTGGCGGTGCCAGCGTTACGGGAGGAGAAGGGGGGCACTTCGGAGGGGGTGGTGGTGAGGGTGGTAGTGAGCTTAGAGGCGTCGAACTCGGCGTAGGCCGGGAGGGCAGTTTCGGCGGTCATTTTTGGAAGATGATTCTGAGTGGTGGATTTGGGTAATGTATGCGGAAGAGGGGGAGGGGGGAGAAGAAGAAGAAAGTTGCAGTTCTATATAAAAGAGATACAAAGGGATAAAACAAAGAGATGTTTAGGATGCGTCACTCGAAATCCGCTCGCTAATCAAGAAAACAAGTGGGCCCTTTCAATTTCAGAGCCGATAAGCCAAAGCACATTGATCCCAAAAACGTGGTCTGTAAAATCACAATGTATACAATGCAAGGCAACTGCAGTATGAAGAAGACAAAAACCAAATCAAAAGTCTATGAATTGGAAGTAACAGGAAGACGAACGGAGTGGACGGAGACGGGGTAGTTGCCAATATATAGAAGTCGATCAGATAGATGACTAAACGGATGGACGGGGTTTCATGACTAACACGCACGCACACACATCACACATATAACACTCAGTCCGTCTTAAAAGGAATCGTTATCTGCTTTATGGATAGGTGTATAAGTTTGATACAGTGACCCCGCTTGGACATTTCTTTCCCATTCAGCCAACTTACTCACCTAGCCCCGGTGACCGCCGTCCCCGTCATCGCACTTTACACTCTCACTGATCAACAACTTCTTCCCATGCCTCCGGTCTAGTTTACACCTCCCTTCCCTTCTCTTTTTCCCACTACCCCGCCCCACAAACCTTATAACCACTTCTATTTAGTAGAATTACTCTCATTTACATGCCAATCCCACTAAACAACGTATGTTTATCCTAGCCCTAATAGACATTCCGTTCTACTTACCCTTTCTAGCCTTCTATAAGCGCTTCTAGGCGCACCAGGGAAATCCCACCCGGTGGCAAAGGGGTCGTATGTCGGTTAGGGCGATTTCTAAGTGACAAGCTTTTTAAACATTGTTTTTTTTTCTTTTGCACTTGGAGGGCAAGTCTGACATCTGACGGTGATAGGAGATTAATATCAGTCAAAAGAACAAGAGTCATTTTCGGAAGTCATATCCGGGGTCCAGCATCACTCTGTTGGCTTCCGAGAGATAAGATGACGAAGGGTATGTGTTTTTTAAAATGGACAGAGTTAAGAAGATGTGGGAGAATTTTGGATTTTGGATTATGGATTATGGACTGGAGAGAGATACAGACTAAGGTTGATGTGGGGTTTGTGGAACGTGGTGGGATTGACTTGGAGATTCGATATCAAGTTAATAATATTCGTGATAGTAATTATGAAAGGCATAGGTAAATGTTTATACTATAGAATGTAAGACAGGCCATGCAATTTCCACCTTCAGAGTAAATAGCTATATTCGTAGAAGCGAAGTATTATCATCAAAAGCACCGCACATAAGCCTCTTACCCAATCCAACACCATCCGCCGCCGCCACTACCAACACAAGTCCCTCGCATCCCCCATCTCACCATCCTCTCAAATCTAACATCATCATCATCATCACTCGCCAGCCACACCCTTCATTCCCATTGACTCCCCCTCTCCCCTCTCTCCCGATTTCCTTCATTTTTCAGATATCTATTCATCTCCCTATCGCCCTATCCCCCTCCGTTTCCCGAACCCGATTCCCCACCAGTCAGTTACCCTGCCCTCGAGAATATTGCCATGTCCTCATGACCGATCTCCAAGCCGTAACTTTCCGTTTTTTTTTGGAAAAAGAAAGCTGGACAGTGATCATTAGGAATGGCAAATGGCGCGATTGTGTGGAGCATTTGTCCGAGGAGCGGAATTGATAAAAGTGGGAATGTAGGAATGTATCTAGGGTTAGGGTAAATTTACTCGCGTTGAGTCATCGGTGATTGTGCCAGATGCTACAAGAAGGCAACGTTGCCATGATATGGATACGACATCGGTAGCATTGAACTAGAAGTTTATCTGTTGATGAATCATAACAGGATAATTAGTGAGATACCAATGTAAAGATGTCACATAAACATACAATCAATTGGGAATCTCTGGTTTTTGCAAGTTTTTTTTCTTGTATTGTCTTTCATTTTATACTTTGAATCCAACAAGATAAACATACTACTATTGTACCAACTAAAAGCTTAGCTCCCTTCTTCTATGTTGAAGATGCCAGGAATTAAGCCAGAGAGTTGGCAGCGTGAAAGTCCTTGAGAGCCTGCTTGACACGCTCAACCATGGTCTTCTCACCCTCACGGACCCAGACACGGGGGTCGTACTTCTTCTTGTTGGGCTTGTCGGCACCCTCGGGGTTACCAACCTGGCTTCTGAGGTAGTCAATGTTGTTGACCATGTAGTCGCGGATACCGCAGGTGTAGGCCCACTGCAAGTCAGTGTCTAGGTTGACCTTAACGACACCGTGGGAGATGGCAGTGTGGAACTCCTGGACAGAGGAACCAGAGCCGCCATGGAAGACGAAGAAGGCGGGCTTTTTGTTGTCGCCGCCAATCTTGCCGTGAATGTACTCCTGGTGCTTCCCGAGAAGTTCGGGGTGGAGCTTGACGTTACCGACCTGGTAGACACCATGGACGTTACCAAAGGCAGCGGCAATGGAGAAGTAGGGGGAGATGGAAGACAGCTTGCTGTAGATCTTGTAGATCTCCTCAGGCTGGGTGTAGAGGGAAGCGTTGTCAACATCCTCGTTGTTGACACCATCCTCCTCGCCACCAGTGATACCAATCTCCATCTCGAGCCACTGCTTCATGGGGGCAGCACGAGCGAGATACTTGGCAGTTTGCTCCAGGTTCTCCTCAAAAGGCTGCTCAGACATATCAATCATGTGAGAAGAGAAGAGGGGAGTGCCGGTGGCCTTGAAGGAAGCCTCGTCAGCCTCGAACATGCCGTCGAGCCAAGGAAGAGCATTCTTGGGGCAGTGGTCGGAGTGAAGGACAACGGGGATGCCGTAGAAGGGAGCGATGGCGCGGACGTAGTGGGCAGCGGCGATAGAACCGGCAATGGAAGCGGCCATACCAGAGTTGGACTGGGACTTGCCGGCGAAGTAAGCGGCACCACCGGAGGAGGTCTGGATTATGACGGGGGACTTCAGGTCACGGGCAGCCTCAAGGACGGCAATGCTATTGAGAGGGAGGTAAATGATTAGTTTATGATTCGTGGGGACAGTGCTGGCCCAGGTCTATGACAACATTGGCTAGATCATCGGTGTCATCAAGTGGGAATTTCAAACAGTCAATCAGGAGCTACTACAGTGATACAAAGTCAATGGTGACAGATAAACGACAATTTTAAGATGCAACCAAACGAGAACTTGAAGATATTCAAGATGCAGCACAACATCAAACAATACGCTTCTGCATCGGGTAACAGAAAATAACGCCAATTTCCAGAGCACCTGACTGGCCCGATTGTACCCTGGAAACAGAGCTCAATCAACTCCATGGTTCTGGTTGTGCTTTTTTTCGCTCTCACACTGGTGTCTTAGACAAAAGCTCCCAGCTCCAGCTCCCATATGGATATCAATGAGCAGCCACTAAAGGCAAACGGCAGGCAAGTATGACGCTTTGATACGGGACACTGAAAGTGGATGTAGCAGATCCCCTTCCACCCCACCAGAAAAATATGCCAAGGCCGAGACAGGATGTGGCGGTTGAAGACTGGCTGAGTGGAAGTTGGAAGATAAATTGAGCGATTTTGTGATGCTCAAGATGATACGGTGACAATGATGTTGGTAGACCCGGGTTGGAAAATTATAGTATCGGAACTCACACAGTGGAGGAAGTGGTGACGTTGACAGCGGGGATGGCGAAGCCAGTCTTCTTGGCGTACTCGAAGAGCTAATTTAGAGAAACACATGTTAGTTTCTGTTATTTCAAGTCTTGTTGATAATGGCTATCATCGACGCTGTGCATGCAGTGCATGAGAAGGTACGAAAAGATGGTTGAGAGTAGCGTTCATGCATGGCGGGGTAAAGGCATGGGTGTTGATGAGGTACAATGAGGGGTAAGCGTACGCCAAAAATTATTAACCACGCAAAATGTGATGGACATCTCTCGCTTCAGCGATCCGCATTGCCATGCATCTCAAGACATAACACAAAACTCCATCAATACCCAACCCCAATAGCCATGACGCCATACCTCTCTCGTTCACCAGCGTTTTCAACTCTCGTCTGACCCATCTTCCGAGAAGAAAGAAAAAAAAATGAACAAGTACTTACACGCAGAACGTCATCGCCGTAGATGACACCGGGCTTAAGATTGAAAGAGGCCATTTTGAGAAATCTAGTAAAGAACAATGTGAAGCTGTCTTGATGTACGAGAACAAGAAAATCAAGAGAAGAAAAAGAAGAAAAATGAAGAGGGAAATTTTAAAAACTCGAAGCTCAGGGGAGAGAAGGAATCTTTAAGAATTTGGGAAAGCGGGGTGGTGGTGGTGGTGGTTACGGGTTACGGGTTACGGGGGCCCACGGTTGTTGCTAAACCAGAACTCTAGCTTTCTGTAGCTGTCGGGTTATAGCGGGCTGAACTGCGCTATGGAACGTAGTTGGGTTGGTTGACCACATACTTTAGACTAGGTAATTACGTAGGTAGGTTAGGTAGAGGAGGGGCAAGGACAACTTGGATGAAGTGGGGAAAAAGCAGGACAGCAGCCGGCGGTACAGCGGGGTTCCTTACGAAATGGGAGAATAAGGTGATGGAAGTGAGGCGAGGGTTTGAACTGCGCGGCAACAGCAGAGTTTTAAGTGTTTCCGGGGGTTTTGCGCGGCGGGTGGTATGGTGTGGTATGGTGTGGTGTGGTGTACAATGTCATGTTGATACATGTTCTATGCTATCGCATCATTTGTTTAAAGCGTCATTTATTATTTATTTTCATCAAGTGGCAGCCGTATAACTTGATAACAAGTTATCAATCGCAAGCGGTTATGTTTATCTTGGAGAAGCAGTACATGATGTAGTTAGGGTTTCGGAGAACTTAGGCCTTAGGATTTCTCTTTTTTGCCAAAAGGGAAATTGTAGGCGCCACTAGTAAATGCTAAGAAGGTGGGATGGAAGTGTGATAAAAAGAAGATGGTTAAGTGGGGGTCTCCATATTAAGTCCAGTTTTTTTGTTATTTTTTTCTATTGGTAGCGTTCACTAGTGAATACTCAGATTCATGAAGAAGTCGATGAGTTAATTTGCAGGTGTTTGTCTTAACTGAGATGAAGATGTCATGATCACATCAAAAAATTCACGAAAACAGATGAAGCCCTGCTTTTATCGGCCGTGATTGACTCAATCCTGTGACGACTACAAGAACAGATAAAGAGGGGCTACGCTTGGCGCAAGTGTCAACATCCCAATCCATACAACTCAAAGCGCCGTACAACACCGGACACCACCGCCTTGACCCTCTCTCTCTCATCTCGACGAGGCATTTAATCCCAAACCACCGAGTCTCCACCTACAACAAACCACATGCCACACATGCCATCCAACCTCTCAGATCTACACAACCCCCCCTTCTCTGTATGACCATTACTCTCCCTCTCGCTAGCCAGATGGCCGGAGCCGCTTCCATCCACCATCTAACAGGCCATGATGTTACCTCTAGAAGGATCCGCAAGGGGCAACTTCGGGCTGTTTTGGGGCGGATTGCAAGATTGTGGGAAGAGGGGGGGGGAGGGGGAATGACGAGTGATGTCATAGGGCCGGTGATTCACCGGGGGAGAAGGCAGGACAAGTGTTTCGGTAATATCACCCCACATGGGACCGCAGAGCCTCCAGGCTAATGTAAATAAATATCCAGTAAGGTTTCAAAAATAAACTTCATTGTTGTGTTGAGCAAAGTTGACTGACTGCTGGACCCTGCGATACATGTCACGATACTAACCATATGGCGTCTTCCCATCCCCCTGGTCCAATCGCCACCTCATCCAACCCCTACCCTGCAAAAAAAAAAACAGAGCCTCATTCATTTGCTTTTTTCCCCTCTTCAAGCGATTCTCTCCCCTCATCTCGGTGCTATTTATTCCACCGCCCTCCTGTCTCCGCCTTACCTTTCCCAAACCTTGCCAACCCCCCACTTTGATAAATATGTGCTTGTTAATAATGTCCCAAAGCAAAGCAAAAGCAAAGGCCATCTCAAACTCACCCATAAGTGACCTGATATCAATCAGTCTACTCACCTCATTTCACCTCGCCTTACCTTGCCTTGCCTTACCCTCGTTGTCAAAACGCACGTTCTACCAGGGCTTGTGAAAAAGAGAAAAAAATATATTGTAAACTATTATGGAAACCGCAAGCGCCAATAAACATTATTGGCCGACATCAATGTGTCTGTAAACTTTTGCCCTCAAAGTTAAGCGTGATCTCATCAAGCATAACGTTGACGCTGACACTGAACGCTCAACGCTGGCTAGATACCGAGTTTAATCGCGGTATCAAATTGATGCTTCAAACATTGGCCAAAGTGTTAGTCTCAGGAATAATCCGCCTCATCCAATTTAAACCGCCGTTTTGTATTTATCTGGTTCCTTATTCATCTTGATCTCCTGCGCCTTCCCGAGTCTCCACTCTATACTTCCAAACCCTAACAGCGCCCCTCAACTAAACCCCAATAATCACTAGAAACTCCTCCAAACTCTACTTCCGGTCGTCCAATTGCAACTTTGGCCACTTGCGCGCTTCCCCTTGCCTCCGTCCCGGCTTGTCAGATCGTTCAGCCACCAAGGAACCGAGGATAATGGAACGGAAAGTTCCCTTAAGACAATGCGTTTCGGGAACGAAGAGGTCTAAGTAATCTGATTAGACGGAATATGCAGGACTTTCAAACGAGGTCCTACGTAATTAACCGGTAGAAACGTCTTCTCAGTGGCTATAAATAACCGCGGTGTTGAATGATATCGGGTCGTCGGAATATAAAAAATGACACGGTTCATACATATGTTTACTCTTCATTAACCTTCTATCATCTACTCTCTATTTCCACGTCGTGATAACCCCCATTACTGCTCTCCCTTCCCCCTCTCCTTCTCCCTCCTCCTCTGCTCCTCCTCCAACAACTCCCTCTCCCTCTGTGCCTCTTCACCCTTAGCCTTGATCCCCTTCGCTCTCTGTCTCGCCTCGTACATCTCCCGGCTCCGCGTGATCCGCTGCACAATCGTCCCGGCATTGACATCCTTGTACTCGTGCGTCGGGATCTCCTTAAAAATACCGAGAGTCTTGGGTCCCGCGTACGGATCGTAGGTGAGTGGCATGAAGGCGGTGGGGCCGTGGTAGACAGCGACAGGGAGACCCCAGGGCAGGGCCGTGAGGTAGGATTTAGAGGGGGCAAAAGGAGCCCCAAAGACGACGGCGTTGATGTACTGTTCAGGGTATTGTTAGCAAGAAAATCCTCTCTACTTGTAGATTTTGAAAATTGAGGTCTGATAAACTTACGCGGCACTGAAGAACACAGAGACCTCTCTCAAAAATGTTCATGATGGGATAGTTAACGCCCTTCCACTGGTTAATCACCTCATCATCGTGGACACCCGCCACAATAAAGGCTGGCGGGTAATCCCCCCCACTCTCCACTCTCTGCTTTACTGCCTCCTCGGCAAACCAACCCTCCCCCCTCGCCAAGTTCTTCTCAGCCTCGACAACCCTCTTCAAGAACTCAATATGCCCACTCGAAAACAAGTCAAACCCACCATCCACGTAGACAACCCTCTGCCCCGGCCTCGGCGCCTTCCCCCCAAATAACTTCTCAAACGCCCCCGCCTCCTCAACCACCGCCTTTGCCTTGGCCTCACCCGAGGCATTCCAAAACCACACGTCACACCCAGGCTTCACCCCCGTCTCATCCGTAGCATACAATTGCATCCGCTCTCTCATCGCCTTCCCCAACGCAACTCTCTCCTCGTCGGTCCTGGGGCCCTCCTCGCCAGCAATGACTGCCGGCAGTGACTTGATAAAGTGCGTCCGCGTGCACAGGAGCATGCGGCCGACGAGATCGGTCGTCGAGATGGACGGGGTGCGCTTGACAACTTTGAAGCGGTTAGCCGCTTTGACGAAGCGGTAACAGTCTTCGCCTGAGGAGTCGGAGGTGATGTCGTCGCCATGGACGACGTATTTGCAGCCATAGTGGGTGATCCAGACGAGGTTGGTGACGTAGGGGGCGTGCGAGATGGATTTGGTGACCCAGCGGCAGGCGTCAACGGCGGAGAGACTGAGGGTGGGTGTTAGTAAAGAGGGAGTGAGTTCGCTTAAGGGTGAAGAGGGGCGGAGCTTACCGTTCGTCAAGGGTCATGACGGTGGGACCTTTGTTTTCAAGGATGGCTTCGTCCGAGTGGACGCCGACGTAGAGTTCATCGCCAAGCTGGCGAGCCTGGACGATGGCACCGGCGTGACCTTGAGGAGAAGGATAAGGTTAGTGATGATAGGATGACAGCGAAGGGAGAAATCCTCTTATCATGATATGGATGGCTTTTGAATGCCCTGAATATACTAGGTGCGTCGTATCTAGGGACTTACCGTGGTGGAAAAAATCAAAGCAGCCATCGATCCAGATGCGGTTCTCCAGAATTTCAGGAGCGGGCTCGCCTATGGGTTTTTCAACAGCAGCTGACATCTTTGCCGATATCTCTGAATTTAACAAATGTAATTCGAACGTATCTAATCAGATAAAAAGATAACAAGTTTGTGTTGATTATCTGATGATTCGATCCAATAAACCGCATATATATATAATTCAATGTCCTTGATTTCCTTCAATAACTTGCGACACGTTGACGATGAACAGCCAATTATAGGAGCTTAGTTGAATGGGGATGGTAGGTGCCTAAATAGGTAAACTGTGGGGTTAGAACTCGAGAGCTTGCGAAGCTATAAAAAGTGGTTAATAACGTGCAAGACAGAGTTTCTAGTCGCTAGGTTTATATCTATGATTTCAGTGGTTCAACATTCATTTGCGTGTTACTACGTAAAAATTATCACAGTCGTAGTGTACTGTTGATGAAGGGTACTGAGGGGTTTGAGGCTCATGCTCATGCTAGTATTAACGAGGCTAATTAACCCTACCATGGTTTATCTCGAGTCTATGACCAAACCCCCAATATTAAACCCTAAAATATAAAATTCTATTTTCCAAGAAATATATACTTACTTTGCCGAGTTCTGGTTCCTGATATTCTTCACTAAAAGAATATTTTATGTGAAAATCTTTACATTAAACACACGTACACCCACTGGGTCCGCACTTCTCCCACGCCTGCGGTAATCCACAAATACACATCGTGATGTGCGAGCATTATGGTATCTGGCGGTGGCCAAAGCCCAACGGGGAAGGCGGATCCGGAGGCGAGAAGATTGTGGATTTCGCGTGGGTGCTTGTGCAGAATGTGAAACAGTGTCTGGTTTAGCGGGAGGTGGGGGGTTGAAGAGAGGAGACGAGGGGATAGAGTATATCATTGTATATATTGACACTCAAAGACTCAGAAGGGAGTACATACATATTTGCTTAGAAGCAGGACAGGAGGATGGTATGGTGGTATAGGCCGCGTAGTCCGTGAGGTTGTGGGTTGTCTATCGTAATTTCATGAACGGGGAGGAAAATATCTCAATGAATCTTTTTTTGCAGAGTGTGCAGATACAACACGTAGAGGTGGATGCAAAGTTTCTGTAGGAGCAGATGGAATTTGGTTGACATGCAGAGACTTACATGCTAATCACTCCGTTCCTGCATATAACGAGGAATTACTAGGTGCACGGCAAAACGATAGATACTTGTAAAAACCAACAAAAATCAGCCCTGGTCTCAGTTACAGCGCATTGGTAATTTTGGAGCTATAGTGCACTACCATTCTGTAAATTTGGTATATTCCCTGTAATGCTCTATAGACCTAGGGTTGTAACCTTATATATTGTAAAATACAAATAGACTAAGATATCAATATTTCAGTTATTATGTGGAAATATACTTTGTATATTTAATATTATCAATAAAATAATATTGAGACAAAAAAAAAATCAACAAAAATATATCTAATAAAGAATTTAGCAAGAGATCCAAATATAGTCACTATTTTGCAATATATGTTTTTGGTTAGATTTATAGAAAATATTGAAGTTGTGAGTTTTGAACATATATTTTTTGTATTTTTTCCAGATTACAGTCCTGGAATAGGCAGGAAAAAAAAAGACATCATAGGCTCAAAACACTGATTTTAAATGTTTATAATATGAGATATTGAATTAATGGTAAAATAAAAATAGTATTACTAAAATCTGCAGCTCCAGATTAATTTAATGATGTTTATTGCATTTTGTGAGTCTAGATTTTGCTGTGCACCTAGTAATTCCTATATAACCTCACTTTCCCCCAGCCAGCCAAGCAACACACAAACTCTAATTTCCTTTTCGAACTCCATTTCAATGGCACATTTGCTTTCCCCTTCTTCGTAGCTAAAATCTCCAACAGAGATAAATCCCACCCACCATCACCACGACAAACAAACCAACTGCCACCCCATCGCCGCCATCTGACACCTGCACTAATAAGTGATGGTGATCCGCCGCTGCCGGCCATTCTCCCCTTCCCCGTCCTCAAGCACATGGCTGGCGTCTGTGTCCCCTTACCATGTGGCCCACTGACTCTCCCGAAAGGGAAAGGGTCAATATCATGATGGTGATGCTTGGACCCGGACCAACGAGACGGTATGTTTAACCAGGAAGAGCATTTTGGTATCACAGGAGATAAATTGAATTGTTAGTATATATATATTTATTAAGAGGCATTATGATGTTTGATGCTTAGTTTGTATTATATTGGGCTGGATTAGGAAGGAACGAGAGTGGGTGAGACATCGATATCGGATCATGTTAGGAAAGGATGGAGGTCTGTACGGAATGAGGAAGGATGTGAAAATTGACATCGTGAGTTTTTAGGGAATATCGAATCAAGGCAGCATTGGATTTGTTTGCCGCACTTTTATCACTTTATTGTGTCTTTATTTTTTTTGAAGGAGTTATTTATATAACTGTCGTTTCCATATTTTGTTGGTTGGCATTATAGTTTTAACAAAGTTTCTTGGTTTCTACTTTCGGGGGTTGACTAGAAGCCGACTGATCGATTTTCTTTCTGTGCCTTATCATAGGAACCCGGTGAACTAGAGACTTCAAAGGACCTAGTCTGGACTTAGAAGTTTCCCTGCAGGACTGCGGAGGCTTTTCTTTTTATTGACTCTCGGGTATCTTTGTGATCTTTCACCTTCTTCTCTTGGTTCTCTTCGGTATCTCCATTCTCTTCACTTCTCAGGCTCATCATCAACACTTGTTGTCACGATCCATCTCGACAATCTCCTCACATCAATATCCGTATCGACGCCGACACATACAATCACGAACAAAAGTTGTTTTCCAATATAACGGCTTCACCTCTCACTGTATCTCTCGTGCCAGTCTCTGGTCTCACTGTCTTTGTATCTACGCAAATCCGGTGCGCTTCACCACTCGGCAAGAAGGCCAAACACAACTTTAAATTCCGTGAGGATTGGATTAACCCTCTTGATTGGCAAAGCCGAGTTGTCGCTCTAGAGCCAAGAAGGAGAAACACTGTCAGATCTGCAGGAACCGAGCGGGTCTGGCCTCTTTCATATAAACGAACGAGCGACTTGACTATCAAATCATTTTTGTCACTTTTACACTGGGGAAAAGTCTTATTTGAGTGATATCCCGCAGTTGGTCCGGCTCTTGTATTCTGAAACTCTCTTTCTTTTTTTTCTGTCAACTTATATTGAGCAGATCATCTATCGAATAGCATCGACTAAACCTTGCTAGGTCTCGACATTGTCTATATAGGCCTCTAAACCATACAAAACAGTACTGATTCGTCTCCGTCTCACTGCACTTATATACATCCAAACGTCAATATCAAAACCCGCCCTATATATACCCATCCAATTGGCATCTCACCCTTCGGCTCAATTCCGTCCCCATCAAACTGTTTCCGTCATTTAGCAGCTCGTCACCCACGCCATCAGATACTTGACCGCCCATCTTGCTTGAGCGTGACCAGGACTCACCTCAAAATCGCGGCCTCCACCCATAATTTGAAAGGCACAGACGCCATATCGTCGTCGTTAGTTCCCTATCGCCTGGCCTGTCTGTACCGCCCAGCGGCCTCTCTTCAGCCCCCCCCCCCGCTGTCGAGAACCTGCCACAGCGCCCAAACCCACCACCGCCATGCAAAAATCCAGCCAAAATGCCACCTCATCTTTCTTCTCCTCCTTCAGTTTTGGTGGCACCAAATCACGCCCCGGTACCAGCTCCGGCGACACACACCAGCAGCATCAGCAACAACATCAACTGCATTCTTCCCCATCCACAGGCCAATTATCAGCGTCTTTCTCCCCGCACAAACGATCAAACAGCAACGCTCCCTCGCCAAACCCTGACTTTGCAACCCCCGAATTCCCCCCCGAACTCGCCGTCAGCGCCTCCGCCCTGAACCTGCAATCCCTTGCTGTCGCTGACAACCCACGAGATCGCCGCCCCTCCTTTTCGCGAAAGGCATCCTTTTCCTCGCCAGGAAAGAACAAACGGAGGCTATCACTCGGCTACATTGCCGCCCCGGACACCGCGCCACCACCTCTTCCTGATCTTGCGGGGGCCGTTGCTTCGCATTTTGCCAACAGCAGCAGCAACAATAGTAATAGCTATAATAATAATAATAATCACAACGCAAACCCCAAAGAAGCCCTTACGCCGCTTTCTGTACCTGCAGTAGGAGCGGGTTCCTCGCAGATTGGTGACGCGCATTCGCCCCTGATCCCGCACGAGTTTCCTGCGCCGAGTCGCACACATACAGGCACTACGGCGACGACACCAAGCTCATCTGGCTACGGAGGTTTCATGTCTGCATACACAGCCCTGCTCCCGGCGCCACCGGGCGTGGATGGGGGTATCCATGGGAACATTGCCGATTTGGCCCGTAAGAGAATAAATACTTTGGATTATCTACGGAAAGCGTAAGACATGCCGCATGCCACAATTAACCGAGGCTGCAAACAGACGATAATGTGAATCAGATGCTAACATTTTTGTTTTGCTATTTCTATAGTCATGAAGGGCAGATTTTCTGGTTCAACACTTATCAGATGGAACGGCCCGATGTCTCCCGCATGTCTGCTGCTGCAGCATCTCGTTTCGCCCGACGTGCCACCAACTTTCTCCTTCTTGGTGTCTCTCTTCCCACCGTTATCGACCTCGCCGGCACTACCCCGCTAGAATATCTTCGTGTCTTCAATACTCTCCTCGTCGAGTTTGAAACATTTTCGCAACTCCATGGAGACAACTCGTCAACCTCATCACTCTCCCGCGCCCGTCTTCCCCAAATGTTCAGACGGCCTGGCGGCCGCAGGCGGTCGTCAGCAACGACAGATCTCCAGTATGACAGCGGCATGGATGCAGGCTCTGGCGGTGCGGGCCCCGCGGCAACATCGAATGCGGCGGCCTTTGCAGCGGCCGAGGCCGACTTGTTCCCGGGGGAATCCTACACGACGTTGCTGACGCCGAGTCTGCCGTTTGACCCTGACTTTCACGAGACGTTTGCGACGTTGTGTGATGTGTTGATTGTGTGTTATCAGAAATTGCTGGGGTTGATTCCGACGAATAGGGAGTGTACACCGCCGGTGGCGGAGCAGTTTGCGAAGGCGGATGGGAGGGTGAGGAAGATTATTTTGCAGGGGTCGATTAAGGAGTTTGATGAGGCAGTGAGGAGCAATGTAAGGGTGGAGGTTGCGAATTTGAATAAGATTGTGTTGAGTGGATTGATGTGAGTGGTGGGTGGATGTGAGGATTGAGTTGTATATACCCCGAGGGAATGAGTTTATATTGTTTTGATATAGGGATTATTTATAGGGAGGTTGGTGGGATGAGATACCATTTATATTGAAGAAGTTATGAACTTGAGTTTAAAGTCAACGGTTGTGTGTACGTGTTGAAGTATCAGTAGTCAGCGTGCCACGGGTTATAATGGTAGATATCTCAAATGGACCACGGTTCCAGAGCTTCGTATCTTTGTCGGTTTTGTTTCTATTGATATGGTTCGGTAGATATGTCAAGTATCTTGGGTTCCAATTAGAGACTTGGCACAACCGCAAAATTACCCCTACAGCCTCTCTAGCAAGTGATTGAACTTCCTCTCTTTTGTCTTTCTTCCTGCCTTACACAGCACACACGATACTCTTCAGTTCCGGTACAGTCAAATTCCAAACATGCCTCTAATTACAGTGTTCCAACTGCTACGTAGAGAGACTCTACACATCAGCTATACCACCGAAACTGGAACATGTTTAGAACGCACATATATTAAAAACATGACCATCCTTGCAACAGCGCTCCCGGTGTTAGGACCTTTGTCCAATCATAAAATCGATCTCCGAGCCTTCCTGGTTGGACACCCGGCAGCTCTGTGGATTGAAAATCAATAGGTGGAAGGGCTCCGTACCGTACTCTTGATCACAGACGAAGCGTCAGCGCCTAAATATATCAGGCTTTTTGTTAATGTCTAGGAAGTCCTGGAAGTGCTTAAAGTTGCCATCAACCTACAGGTTCCAGAATGACAGGCTGAAGATTTTGCGCTCGTTGGTACATCTGGCCATGGTTTCATGAGCAGGTACAAGGTATTTTTTTGGTATTATAGCTTATCGCACTTCGAAGCATAACACTTCAAGATGAGTATTAAAATAGTTATTATGGAATTTGGAACAACCTAACAAGTGTTAGATTTTGTCGGAAAAGACAAAGAGAAGCTTACCCTGAGATTTCCATGCCCACTCATCATTCGAATATTCGTTGTAGTACGGTCTGATGCCCGGTAGATGGAGGCATCCAGGTATCGTTGATATCCACATCAGACTTGGTGAGTAGATGGCCCAAGTCTTGTCATTCAAGGACATAGTCCTCAGCACCTTGGAGTCTGGAAAGAATATTCTTAGATTGTTTCTTATGATTTCTTGGACTAGTGGCGATATTGATTCGATATACATAAGCGAGGCCCGTATCGTAATGTGTTGTGACCTGAAAAGAGTCAGAAATAACCGAGATATCAGGTCGTGGAGACTTACCCTTTATACCTCTCCACGACTTCACACATTTATCAATATAGCTCAAAGCAAACACCAGCCCCTCTCCCGACCTGTTTGCCAGCCAGTATAGGCTTCTGATAGCTTCTTTGGAGAACCCATCTCGCTTTACATGCAACACAACATTGAATGTGTAATGCAACAAACACCAGTTCAGAGCAAATCACGAAGCGCCGTTATTGTGAGGGAAGAGTGGCGTTTGAGGAGCATGGAAAACATCGACTTTTATCACATCGACAGTTACACGAGGCGTATTCGTGATTTGAAGCCGGAGAGGTAAGGATCGTCTTGAGCGTGTTCACAAGCCTCAGATTTTCAGCAATGGTTACTGTTCCACGGCCAGACAAAGTTGTACCGTGATTCAGGTGATACGGCCTTAGGGACAATGTGTCCCGGGGCCCTTGCGAATGGTTTACAGAAAGCCTGTTTGGACTTTTGAGGGTAAAAACTACAGTTTAGGAATTTACGTGTTGTCATATATTTGGTCGTTCCAGTACCACATGACACTGGTGGGCAACATCAACTCTCCAGTACTACGTTGATAAAATTGAAAAGAAAACATACACAAAAAAAAGCCGGTTTGGGCAATGTTCAATCAGATTTGAATAGGATTGTCATCAAGGAGTGTGTCCTGCACCGAAGTACAATAGATCATTACTCAGGGCTTGACTCTATGTTTTATCATCATATGAACTTTGCCATCTTTCCTTCATAGTTATCACTATCAACAAGTCTGTCAACACTGGTCGACAAAGAACCCGCAGTGTCGTGACATAACAAGTCTGAGACGACTAATCCTGCGCGATTACCCGCTGGACAGCCAGAGTGTATAAGAAAAAGAAGCGTCCTCATCTCGACGGTTAATACCAGACAGCGATGATAACTAAAGGAAACAGACAAACCAAAAAGGCTCATTGTGATCCACCGCGCCCCCCATCCCAATAATAAGCCCCATCGAGTAAGTTGGATCTAAACAGACCCAGCCAATCGCATATCTATCGACAACGACAATCACCCTCTCCACAAACTCCCATCGTCCACCTTCACGAAAGCACATCCACCCTCTCCCTTCCCCAACACAACCCTCACATCGCCAGCCCACCTTCAACTACGGACTCATATCTTCGTCCAAAGGGGCAGTCTCGGCAAAGCAGCGGGCAAGGAAGGTCAGGAAAGACAAAGTTTTGTAACAAAGGCAAAGTGAATGGTTATAAAAGGAACGGTCGCGGGCTAGGCGGGGAGGTCAGCCGGGGTTTATTCCGGCGCGTTGCCGCGGGGGTGTCCGGGGACTTTCTCCAAAGCTAAGCTCTCAAAAAGGTAGAGGAACGAGACAAAATGAATGTCTCCGTATGGAAGCTTCGATGGCGATTTGTCGGGTGGGGGGGCGGTGAGGATGGGAAGAAGAAAAAAGGAACAAGAGGGAAAGAAAGTGTAGGATTTTTTTTATAGCGGCCGTTGAAAGTTTTAGTGGGGAAGGGTGGGGTGGGAAATCGACAGCTGACAGGGAGCAGAGATCAAGGATGTCAACAGGTGGCGACGCGAGGCGCGAGGCGAGGCTAGAGGGATTGTGAAAAAGTTGTGTTTGACGTCAAGAAAGATGCGCGGAAGCTGAGTTAAAGCTTAGTTAGAGGCTTGAGCTTCGTCGTTGAATTTCATTTTTTGTTTTCCAAAAACCTGGAAAATCCCGACAACAGCTTAATCCAGCGACACTCATTACTATCAATTGGCATTCGGTCATATCTATTTGGCTCTTGCTTCTGTCATTGGCACATTCGATTTGTCTGTCGCGTGAATCTTGATTCCCGATCTTCAGTCCTACTTGAAAAATAACAAAAAGTTTACTTTCAATTACTACCACACACACACACACACACACACACACACACACACATCCATACATCTAAAATGTCAAGCCTCTTCGGCGGCGGCTCCGCGGCCTCGAGTAGCTCCAGCACCACTACTGGTGATCTGAGCAAAGATGTCGCGATCAATAATCCCCCCGAGGATACAATTTCCGATCTCTCTTTCTCAATGGCGGCGTCACAGGCTTCGGATTTCTTAGCAGTGTCTTCTTGGGATAAGAAGGTGCGAATCTACGAGATTGCGGGGAATGGGCAAAGTGAGGGTAGACATGCATATGATCACGATGCTCCGGTGTTAAATTGTGATTTTTCAAAGGTATGTTATGGCAGTGATGGAACTTGTCCTATAGCTCTGGAGACGATTATGGAAGGCAGAATAAAAAGGCTCCGCCCGCCAGTCGCAATGTTTAAAGAAACATGCTAACAACCCATTCGTAGGACGGCACCAAGGTTACCTCTGCCGGCGCCGACAAACAAGTCAAAGTGTGCGACCTCGCCTCCCAACAAACAGCCACCATCGGCACCCACGACCAACCCGTCCGCTGCGTTCGCTTCTTCGAATCCAACGGTACTCCCATGGTCGTCTCCGGCTCCTGGGACAAAACCGTCAAATACTGGGATATGCGCCAGCAGGCGCCCGCGGCCACCCTCTCTGTGCAAGACCGCGTGTACACGATGGATGTGCGCAATGACCTGCTGGTCATTGGCACGGCGGACCGCTACATTGATGTGGTCAACCTGAACAACCCGACGACTTTTTTCAAGACGTTACAGAGCCCGCTCAAGTGGCAGACGAGGATTGTTTCGTGCTTCACTGATGCTGCTGGTTTTGCCATTGGCAGTATCGAGGGTCGCTGTGCTATCCAGTACACAAATGAAAAGGACACGGGTCTCAACTTTTCCTTCAAGTGCCACCGTGATCCCCCCCAAAACTCAGTCGTCAACGTCTACGCCGTCAACGACATCTCCTTCCATCCCATCCACGGCACCTTCTCGACCTCCGGGTCCGAGGGAACCTTCCACTTCTGGGACAAGGATGCTAAGCACCGGCTCAAGGGCTACCCAAATGTTGGCGGGTCGATTACCAGCACGGCGTTTAGCAAGACGGGGAATATCTTTGCGTATGCGGTGGGATATGATTGGAGTAAAGGGTATCAAGCGAATACGCAGCAGTTGCCGATTAAGATTATGTTGCATCCAGTGGACGAGGATGAGTGTAAACCGCGGCCAGCAATGAAGAGGCGGTAGATGGGAAGGGAAGGGGGAAGAGGTGGTGGATATGTATGTTTTTTTGTTCTGGAAAGGATGTTGGGAGAGGGGAACTACTTGATAGACTTTTTGTTGTTCGTTCGTGGGAATTATCGTGGAAGGGTGTTTTCTTTGGGAGCCATTATTTTGGATTATTTTTGATGTTACCTATGTACACGGTGTCTTTGCATCTTTGATTAATTTTAAATTTTTTTGTTTTATGTGTTTGTTTCGGAGGTAATAATATAAACATGCTGAAATCCCCGTATTTCGTTGTCTATCTTTATTTCATTTTTGTCTTCTCTTTTTATATATATTTATATTTATATATATTCAGGCATATCTTCAGTCTATGTGTACATATAAATATGAACAAACTCCTCCGTCAGCTTCCGTTTCCGTTACATGTTTGCACGCTAAATATTTACATATCTACACATCTATAAGCCGATTCCCCCTTCAAACTGACCCATCATAGTCAAATCCCCCATTCCCCATCCGCTAATGCGCACCTGCGCTACCAACTTCCCTCCCCATCCCTCTACCAAAGCAAAACAACATCCGGTCTCCCGATGTACCAAAAAGCAATCAGCCTACCACTACCAAATTGCATTTTCTGCCGTACCCTGCTGTTTTCCCAATGTCGTACCATACTTGCAGCAAAAGAGTCAAAGAAGTAGGCAGGCTATACTACAGCATCAATCTATAAGTCACATTTTCTCAGACGGGATGATCAAAATCATTTGCTCCATAACTAAAATAAATATCATTAAGTTATTTGCAGATAAGATATTCTCATAAAAAAAGCTAAACCCAAGCGCCAAAAACAAACATATCCGGACCAACGGACATCCGGGATCATATCATTCATAATCCTTGGTGTACTGTCGCAACCTTAAACTAAAATACTACACCGACCTATACGTTCCTATAATATTCACCATTATCATCACCCCATACTATTCCTAAGCAGCAGCCTTCTTCCCACTCCCTTTTACCCCATCAACTACATCATCCACTAATCCCCTCCAAATATCCCTAAACATGGTATTTTCATCCTGCTTCCAGCCATTCGCTCTGCTTTCTGACCCGTCAAAAGCCATCTCCGCCGCATCACTTGTCGACTGCACGCTCACTAGCGGTGTCGCCGGCTGGACAACCGACGGGTCAGTGGCGACGACGCGGAGATTCGGCGGGGCGATGGTTTCGGAGGAGCTGTTGGCACCTAGGAAGTCGGTGGGGGTGGGCACGATGGCGGAGTCGATGTGTTTGGTGGAAGGTGCAGTAGTGGAGGCGGAGTGAGTGAAGGTTTGCATCAAGGGGCGGTTACGGGAGAGCTTGTGGGAGCGGGGGCTGTGGGGAGTGTGGAGAGCGCGGGTGCGCTAAGGAGGAGAGGATCATGTGTTAGTATGAGGGTTTATTGAAAAAATAGGAGATGAGAAAAAGAAGGATAGCAAGTTACTTACATCGTCGGAGGCGAGGAGTTCGGCGTATTTGGGCATAAGAGAATGAGAATGGATATCAGTAATTGTCGGACGGGCTGCCGTCGTGGCGTTGACGGACATGGCCCGGGAGAACTTGGCGGTGGAAGAAGTAATTCTCGACATTGCAAATGTAGTGTGAATATCTCAAAAAAAAAAGACTACCAAAGTATAAAATGGTCAAGAAGAGACCAGAGATTGAGTGTTGAAAGTGTGTAGGAGTCGAACAATCAAGATAGGAAAGCCGTTGATGATTTTGGATAGCATTGCCACCTGATATATATATATATACAGAACTCACACAGATGCATCACTCAAAGCAAAGCAGCTCCAGCCGCCTCGTCCGTTTTTCATCCACCCACTTGCTAGGCAACTCCAGCCCACTTACATCTTTAAAGATAAATAGATAAATATGTACAATACTTACATACACCGCATTAGGAAACTCCCCGTTGGGGCGAGCCAACAAGTCTGGGGCTGGAACTTGGCTAGAGACCAAGACCCCATCACCCCTCCCCCCGGTTCGTCACATCTACACACCATAGCGCCGGGAAAATGGAATAAAGTCCAATTCACAGGATTCATACCGCTCCTACATCCAAATAAAGAAACAGAGCGATAAGGATAAAATGGTGACACCATAACAAAAGATAGAGAGAGACAGAAAAGCAACATCTCGAGGGCGGATCGATGGCGAGGATGGGCGAAGGGAACAACAAGCATGATTGCACAAATTGTCTACGCTACGTTCTTGCCGTTTTCTGCGGTGGCAGTGAGTCATGTGGACAGTTTCATTTTTTATTACGAGAGGGCAACTTCTTGTTTTGAAAATCAATGAATATTCGAGAATGGGACTAAGTTAACAATGGTTTCTTTCGTCGTTTTGTGATTGTTGTTGTTGTCATGATTGGCTGGTGGCTGTTGGCGCTGTTGGTGAAGGCAAGAGAAGGGATCTGTTGCAGTTGGAGAAATGCAGCGCTCAAACACCTCAACAATCAGATAACCAGCTTTGTTCTAGCTCAATGGATTCCATGGTTTTCTTTTTCGCCATCGAGGCCATACATAGACATCCCGAGCCAGAAATATACCGACATCTCTAACTCCAAATTTCTAATTAGAGCCCTTTCCATATCAAGGTAAATGCTGTTTTAACATCACAACACAAAAAGTAGACCATCTAACCCACCAATCATATCGCACCAATGTTGTGGAGATTGGCCGCAAAAGGTATTATTGCTAGAAGTGGAGACTTAAAGATCTCACCCTCGAGACCTAGAACGTTGCATATAATTTTTTTTAAATGTACATTAACCACGAGCTTCTCATAGCTCAATATATATTTTTTAATGGAAAGTTGAGTATCTATAGACATTTGACTGTCATGGATGGAATCATGCAGAACTTTTGACGTGAGCAGCAAGTGAGCCACACTCACAAATGTCGCCCGCAAAAGATCAACCACAAGATCTACAGAGGCACATCTCAGCACGACAAAGATATCAGCCCGCAGGTCAATCACGATAACGAGTGCAAACACGCACACACATCCCACCCGGACCTTTGCCACCCCAATCCAGTATCCCCAAGCGCCCTAACTCTCAATTATTTCGTCGCACCACCACGAGCAACACATATAATTTTTCAAAACGAATGTCAGACAAACGGAATAACGTATATTACAGATTCATAACCCGCAATCGCTGCCCAAGTCTGAAACAAAAAAAGCAATACGCTGCATTCCACCTCGCCCCATAATAACCCTAATCCATGCTCGCATCCGCCACAGTCTGCATCGGCACCTCGTCTTCCTCCTCATCATGGATAATTCTCTTCCAACCGCACAGGTCCTCGGCATCCTTGACCCACTCAATGGTAGGGAAGTAGTGGACATTCTTCTTCATCGTGACAACCCATGGGACACAATCAAAGGAAACCGCCTTGATGACAAAGTCTATAGAGTAAATGTTAGCACATTGTCCCACTCTTCAATAGCCAATGGAATGCAATGATATCAAACTTACATGTGTTGTTTGGAATCTCCTTGACCGCCGCCAAGAAAGAATCCAAATCCTTAGTCTCCTTCTTATTAACATGCGTGATGAAATTCGTCGGTGCCAGCCCATATTGTCCAGCGGGACTCCCTCTACTCCGAGCCGAAATATACACCTCACTAGGAAGTTTGGAAATCTGCTGTCTAACTGCAAGATGCGGCTTATGCAAAATCGCACCTGCAAAGTACAGTGCCCTCGTCGTCTCAACGCCGTCCGCCGATGATGTTTTAATGGTAAGCGCCACCTGCTTACGCTTGCGGACGACAAGCGCCTCAAGGGTCTTGTGATCATACATGACATCGAGTTCATTGACGCGCGTGATAATTTTGCCGTTCAAAGTAAGGATGATATCACCCTCATTAAGGCCTGACTTTGATTCTTCAGTTTCCAACCAGCGCTTGTGGACCATGAAGAGCTGATGTTGCGTGGCGTTCGCCTCGGAAACCTTTTCGATCCACGATTCATCAATACCCATTATATGCGCCTGGCTCATTGGAATGGCCACAAACTCAACCGGGAGCATCCGGAGACTAGGTGTCTCGCCCTTCCGGAGCTTCTCGATGATAGGAAGTAGAGATACGGTAGATAAACCAAGGTGATACTCTTCATCATGGCGGTGCCCTCCCTGCTGGGTTTGCTCGCCAAGGTATGCAAGCCACAAAGCTTGGATTGTACCATCGGAGGCCGCAAGGACACCGGAGCTACTTTGTCCACCAAGAGCACTGTCGATAGTAATGGCTTCAACATTCACAGCGCGGTACCGAGGAGCTACAGCGTTGCAAGGAATGCACACGGCAGTGACTTCAGTGACAGACGTGGCGGCGTGAACAAGACGGTTTTGGCGGTTGATACCAAGGAAGTAGGTAGATTCGCCCTGATACATGGGCTGATCAGACAACCGGGCAGACTCAATGGGGCCGCTGACCAAGGAGGGATCATATTGGATGACGGCGTAGTTCTGAAGAGGATGGAGGAAAACAACCTTGCCGACAAGCTGAACAGAGTCAGCAATCGTAATGGTAATGTCGCAAAGGTCATAGGGGACTATGGCCCGGGAAACAATAACGAGGCCCTTTTCAGCATCAATGACTACACCCATAGCCCACCGGCGATTCCGAGGGAATCCGTCCAGCTTCATTGGAATGACAGCAGTAACTTGCACCATTGACCGCACGAGGTTCGCCACGGCAGGATGCTTGGTATGTGAAAGGGTAATAAAGGCCGCCTTACGAGGCTGAGGGGGCGCTGGTGGCAAGGGATCTGCCAGGTTCTTGAAATCCCAGAGACCAGTCACATCATTGCGGGTCGCCATGCGCATTTTCCGGGCCCAATGACGATCAATAGTGACAATAGTAGTCTGGAGAGTATGGATGTCGCGAAGGTTGCGATAGGTGACAACGACGCGAGCACGGTCTGGGATCTTGGATATGACGTCGGCAAAAATATCGATATTGGGGACCGGTTTGTGATCGATAGTGTCCAGAACAAGACCAGTTTCCGTAGTCTTGAGTCTAAAGGAGCTCGAGGCCTCGCAGACATAGACACCACGACATGGAACACCATAGAGACGGGCCTGATGGTAGGAAAGGTTGTGGAAGGACCCGCCAGACACAGTCAAGAAGCGATCAGGAGAAATAGCGTGGAGGTCGCCGACAGGAATCTCAAGCGTGATCTCTGTGCCGACACGCTGAATTGTAATCTTGATGGACTTGCCGACACTACTGTCCATGATCTCATCGAGCTGAATGAAATCGCTAATGAGTTCTCCATTGATCTCTAACAGGATATCACCCTCCTCCAGTTTGCCATGCGCGGGACCCTCTGGCAGGACAATCTCGACAACAAGAAGATGATTCACAATCGGGAACGCCGCACGCATCTGCTTTTCACGGTTCGCCGACAGACCAAGACGTCTGCACTCATCGAACGGCTTGAGCAAGAACTGAGTCTGAATATCACCGCGTTCAACTGGTTTGCTGGCCTGGATCAATTTGAGGGCTCTTAACGCCCGATCCAAGGGCAACATGTAATCAGTCGACGCACCATCAATACGACCGCCAGCCTGCAACGCAACCGCATGTCCATCAATGTTGACAACCGGTGACCCAGAGGACCCTCCAGACGCAGCGGCATTGGTTTGATAGTAGCAGGTGTTAAAGTCGGAGTAACCATCGGCATACTCAGGAGCATTACGGTCGACTCGGGAAATGATACCAGAAAGGATACACAGTTTCTCACCGGCATCGTTACCAACGACACGAATGTCGAGACCAACTTTGGCGAGATCAGGGCGCAGTTGTAAGGAGCGAAGGGGCATATATTTGATGGCTTTGGGGTCGAAACGGAGGATACCGAAGTCGTGGATGGGATCGCGGTATACGGCGTAGACGTCAACTTCCTCATGGTTGTCAAAGACACAGTAACCCCAGAAAGGACCCGCACCAACAACATGACGGTTCGTCAAGATGTACCTATAGATTAGCAGTTAGACTTTTGCTTGTATGTTGAGCCTCCTCATCTGCTGCCAAACTTACCCTCTCTCTGCATCAACCACGAAACCCGTGGCTTCACTAGTATCCGAAAATTCACTATCAAAACTCTCCGGTAAACAAAACCGAATCGACACCACCGTCGGCACCACCAACTCCGTCGTCTCCTGCCACTTCTGACTATCCTCCTCTGGCCCTTCCATAAACGATCCATCCTCCGACTCCGACTCCGACTCCGGCCCACTCCACTCCATCACCTCCGCCTCACCTGCAACTTCCTCAGACCCCCCATTTGCCCTTACAGCCATCTGTATCTTCGCACCAGCAGCCGGTCTGCTCACGGGGACGTTAGAAGAGGGTGCGGCGGTCCCGGGGGTGGTGGAGCTGGAGGGTGAGAACGCATCGCCGGTGATGGGGAAGCCGCGGGAGTGTTTTTGGAAGCGGGTACCGAGGGGGGATGATTGGGCTTTTCTCTTAGGGCGAGCGGACATGATGGAGGTGGGCAGATGGACGGGTGCTTGCTTGGTGAGGTTATGGTGCGGATAGAGATGATAAAGTGTGGACGAGTTTTGGGGCAAGTTCTATGGTTTGAATTGCTCAGATGCCATCAATTGGGATTGGATAATCGATAGTCTTAATAACTAATGACTTCGTCCCGTTTCAAGTCTTCTCTGTGCCGTAGTGTCGTCGTTCTCGGTCGTGATGTCGTCACCAAAATGTACTTTCAATCGCGTATTGAAGCTCACGTCACAACTGTCAGTAGCTGATTTTTGAACAAATTCTATAAATGCAAGCCCTATATTGTGCAAGATCCTAATGGCCAGAGGTATAAAAAAAGAAAACGATATAGAATCAGAAAAGTTGTATAGTGCTTCTAAGAAAAGAAGAATTGGACGTCGTGAAAGCCAAATGTGAAAATTGCAACTATTTCGTGGATCTTTTTTCTTCCCAACTGAGAAACTTCCAAGTTGAAAATTATTTAGGTGGATCAGAAAGGGAAGGATGCGTTGGATTGAAGTTGAATTGGAAGGATCCGCTGTAGTCTTGCAAGGGTCCGATTAGGCAAAAATCTTGATGAATAAGACTTAATATTTTGAGGCTGGCCTTCAATGAATGGACAGGTTATATGATGTGGGTAATGCGTCAGGTCTGATAAAGTATATAGCTCATTCCGATCAGTCTGATCAGCTACGATATATTTTCGATCTAAACTCAACTTATAACAAATGTTATAGATATCTGATATGCTACAACCGGCCAGATCAAGTCGACTTAAAGAGCCTCTCCTTCACGTAATTTTTGGTAATATTGAATGAAATGAGTCTATTTGAGCCCGTCGCCAATCTATAAGCATTCCTTCTATTATGAGAGTATGAATGTGTTCTCTTGTAAAAAAAATCTCACTTTTCCTCCACATTATTACACCTGCCATAGTAGCCCATCAGGGTGTTCATCATGTCAAATACGTAGTTCTGACTAAGCGACATTCATTTTTATCTCCAGATATTGAATAACTTGCAGTTCATGTTGATCGCAAGCCTGCATCCACCTCGTCCGGACCTCACGATCCTGTCTCTCCCACTCTAGCTGTTGTCGCACAATACGATCGCCCAAAAGTCCGGATGCTCCTTGTGAGATTCTGGTCTTAGCATAATGCATCCGTCTAGTCTCAAAGTGTGTGACAATGTCGGCATAATACTTTTCCCATTGTACCAGATAGTCCTGGAACTCTCTCGAGTATCGTGAAATGCTGATAGCATCCAATGCGTTTCCGGAGAAAGTAGGAACAGGAGGTACAGGGGGTGTTGGTGGATCGGGAATGCTTAGAGGGGTAACTGTGATAGGGTCCGAAACCCTGACGGGTTTGGAGCTAGCACGTGTCTGGAACGGCAGATTGGATCCAAGGTCTGCTGCTAAACCATCAAGCCCAGGCGGATTGACAAATGGTTCTACATTGCGCAAGTCCTTTATAGACTCCATGAACTCGAGTGTATCCTCACTACCCCGGAATTTGGACGGCGCTGGCGCTCCACTAGAGCTGCTTAAACTACTGCTAGCACTGTGGCCGTAGCTTCCGCCAGTTTTACGATGCGTGAGTTTGCCTCCTAGTTCTCCAGATCTCCACTCCTTTTTCGCCGGTTCCACAGGAACATTGCGAGCATGAGCAGCCTGTTCTCGCTCCTTGGCGGACAGTGACGGGCCACTAGACATGCTTCCACGCGGTGTAGCGCCAGTAGGTGGTGAGTCGATATCCATCGAGTCTACTGATCCGGATCTTCTGCTCACTGTCGGTCTTCTAGAATTAGGACGAGTGGGCGAGACTCTTGTGGGAGGCGGCGGAGCAAAGACATTAGCGTTCCCGAGCTCGGCACTCCAATGCGCCGGGTCAAACCCACTCTTAATTGGGGAAGAAGCCTTTGACCCAGGCATTGAAGCGAACCCTCCACCGGCACTAAAGGTGAAGCCCTCCGTTGTTCTCGGGGAAAACTGTGTTTCGATATTATCCGTGTTACTTCTCGTAAACGTAGCGGGCTTCGGATCTTTTGGAAGGCTCTCAGCAAAGGTGCCAAAACCAAAACTATGATACACTACGTTAGTACACACTACGCCCGTTCCCAATAACTGTCTGCTAAGGGGTATATCAACTGCAAAGGGAAAAAATAAAAAGGGAATCATACATATTACTAGGCTTATTAGCTTCCGTTGAACTCGCTGATCCAGCTGCGGTACCGAAGCCTCCTATCAAATCGCGTCGGTTAGATCCTGTACTGCTAAATACCAAACACATCACGAAACAATCCTGAAAGCCGGGAACCCCTACCATCTCTAGATGAACCTGTTGTTGCATCTGCGCCCGAAGTCGTAAGTCGTCCTGTTGCCCTCCTTCTAGGTGTCGGAAACTTGGGTCGCTCACTCATGCTAGGTCTCTCGGGCTCGCTATCACTCGATGTATCTACAAATGCCTTCTCTCTTGGAATCGGGGTCTTCTTCGGCCGTGGTGGAGGGCTTGGCCTAAATTCGTCTGAGGAGTCATCCAAGTCACCATATATGGGAGCCGTTCTGCGGCCTCCAGTTGAGTAGTTGGAGCTCGACACGGGAACATCATCGCCATGTGACCGTGTATCAAATCCTTTCCGCCCTGTTCCAAAAGCAGCCTCTGATCTCGCCTTGGCTGTCGGTGTCCGCGGGACTGGTTGGGGTTGGTCGGAGGCCGAAGCTCTCGGCGGTGGTGGTGGCGCTGTAGGTTTACGAGAAGGGGTTTCTTGAGACTGGCGCATGTTTTGCCAGGCGGTGTAAGCGCTCTTCAAACCATCGGTACTATTTGATTGCTTCGCAGTCGGGGGCATGCCAGTGGCGAAGTTTGAAAACCGGCCAGTGCCCGTTGGTGGTGACGCAGTAGGTCTAGCCGAGGTTCTGGCAGGTCGAGGATTACCTCGTTTCGGTGGAGGCTGAAATTGTGACCCGGCATTCGCCCACGGGTTGCCCCTTACTCCCGAGGCTCTCGGGAATCGAGATGTGTGTTGAGCACGACCCGCATTGTACTTGGCTCGTTGTGAGGGATCGGAGAGGATTTCGTGGGCAGCACCGATAATCTGGAACTTGTCATTCGCTTCCTGTTCGTTTCCACGATTGCGATCAGGGTGGTATTGCAGTGCTTGAGGACGGTGGTTAGATTGTTTTCAAAATATGACATAATTAATGGTACTAACCTAGTTTACGGAACTGCTTCTTGATATCCGCCTCGGTAGCATCCGGAGTGAGTCCAAGATCATTGTAGTAATCTCGGTTGAAGTCAATTTTCACCATTTCGGGCAGTTATAGAGCCCCACTGTGACTGCAGCGTGTTATATGTAGACAAGATTTGTTTCAACAGTCAGTATTGAACAGGCAGGTTGACGACAAATTGCCTCTGCATCAGCTTTGGTTGTCAATGATAAGTAAACAACAGTGAGGACTTGAAATAAGGTGGGGCTGGAAGATAGACGTAAAATCAATCCGAAGGGCGTGGTTACAATTACGACCAGATGGTTTTGATTTTCGGAATGTCGCACAAATCTATTTACGAAGTCTGCGGGTCGCACCGTTCCGAATGTAGAGTGTAGATACCGCGGGGTATATGTCGTCTACAAAATCCGCTTGAGGCTATCGAGAGCCTCCTCAATTGTGGCTGAAGATACTAAGCCAACTTTCGTCCCGCACAAAAGACAACAAGAGGTCAGAGCTCAATTGATTTAAATCACAGGGTATACTGCGCGCCTGGATTGGGCACACTAGGTGCTATTGATAGAAGCCACGAATGGTCTGACGAGTGATCAACGATACACTGTCGGTAGTGTAAGAGTAATTGAGGTGGCTGAGAAAATTAAAGAGGCCGACAATGGATGGTGACAAGAATGCAGCTATCGCGGGCTGTGTAGTGAGAATTCGACGATGGGCAAAACAAGCAGATAATTCAAAGGGATCCCCTGGCAACGAGAGAGCTAGACTACTGGATTGTTTGGTTTAGGCTCAACTGAGGAAGAAAACAAAAAGCAATGTAAAAAGAATGTGGAGACCAGAAGGCATTAGGGACCTCGAAGATGCGATAATAAGGAGGTCAAAATGAGAAGAGGCGAAATTGCAGCAATCTTCATAGGGTAGAAATTTGATATTAGATCTACTTCTGCAACCTGCATCGGCGATTGACAGTTTCGCCAGTTCAAAATGTGTTTGAACTTGGCAAGGCTGGTTGTCTAACTGCAAAGGAGGGAAAGAGCATAGCCGCGCTTTCACAAGGCTGCATGAATAGTCGATTTCTGATCTTTCGGTTGACAAAGGTTGATATATGGCCATGTTGCCGATATTATGGAACCGGTGATTTTTGAGAACCGTCCATGTGGGCGCCACCACTTTTCCATAAGGCTTAAGGGTGGTGGATGCACATAGCCGATGACATCAATTAGCGGATGACCAGGTTGTGCCGAATGATTTATTTTCTATGTAGTGCGCTTCATGTACACTGTAAATTTGCCTTATCAGTTATTTCACTCAATGTTATTCATGCTGATGACATCACATGTTCAAACACACTACATCATAACTACTCGATGTCACTGACATATGAAGTTGACCCATGACATATGTCAACACCCTAACCCTATATATTTTTATGAATCACTTCTGTATCATGTCCTCTATTTAACAAATACAAAAGTACAATGTCCTTGGCATATTTTGTCCAAGTTCAAGATTCCTGAGCAGCAAGTTTCTCTTCCATCTTCCTCCGCGCCTGCAAAATCATATTCTCCCGTCGTTTTTTCAAGAGAGCCTGTCTATCTTCTTTGTTAGAACTCCACACCTTGATCTTGGTGGCATTGACAGGAGCAGGCTCAATATCTTCGGGGGATGGAGACGAAATCTTGTCATGAAGTTTGTAGCGTGTAATTAGGTCAGGTTTTGCCTTGACATTCGTAGCCTTCTTAGGGCTGGCGGGAGCGGAGTTGGGGACTAGGTGCTCGGGAACTTGGAAAGATGTAGACGGCTGGTTTATGAATTAGTATATATGTTGTCAACTGGCAGTTTCTGACAGATATGAATGTGTACTTACCTGTGAGACACGTCCGGCGAGAATAAGCTCCGAAGTCGTCTGGGGATCATTGTTGTTGTGGCGGAGATTCCAAAGTATTGTACGGAAGTCGATGTGGGGAAACATCTGATGTAGTTGTCTAGCCAATGCGACTTGTTGGTCGGTGAATCCAGTTTGAGATGACCTAGAAAATGACTGGGTGTTCGCACTCGCGGGCGCAAGGAACAGCTTATAGATAACGAATGTCACCATCCCGATGAATATGACCACCGTAGATAATGGAATCTCATTAGACGTCATCGTGAAAAAATAGTATCAATGATGGGGATCTATAGCCAGAAAGTTGTAGTATGATAAGTTTGTCGGAGTTGAATATGTGAAATGCGCCAAGTTGGGCTGAAGTCGTGGGATGTCCGATTGTACGAGCTTGGTAAAGTTCTAGCTGTAGCTTCTGGTGGACTTGTTGCGGCGTGAGACCAAAACGAAAGACTTTTGGGTAGTATCTTCCAATTGCGAGGTAATCAAATAAGATTTAAAGATCACGCGACCAAATCAAGCGCATACTATTACAAAATGTAGCAAAGCGAGCCAACGACATCACAGCTAAGGGACGGCAGAACTTCGGAGTCAGGACTAGGGTCTATCAACCTTAAGTGACGGATAACTGCCACCTAGAGATCTGATTAGTTGGACAGTTGCGATTATCAATCAGCTATCATCCATAACATGACAACATGTTAACTGACTATGCCATGAATTAACAATTGTGAATATTGAATCTGGACAATAAATATATACATGAAGAAAACATTTTGGATTTATGACCGATAATCCGTCAAAATTAGACTCTTTGCAAAAGAAAAAAAAGTCTGCTTGGTATGTTTATCAATGCATGATATATAGTTTTATGAAGCGATGAGATGGTAACCTTATCTGATCGGATGTCATCTCCACCAGACTTGGCATGGTTCATGGTGAGATATTCAGTCTGAATATCACAAGAACTTATTAGAAACCTCATTGTCGATAATACAACATAGAATCTGTAGTTATTTTACTAAGTTTTTTTAAATAGTGTAACCATCTATTTTTAATTTGGACCAAATACAAATTGCCTCTCCTTCTCAAACCAATACAAAAAGATGAAAACTAACTGCCAGTACCTATCTCATGACAATTGGGGGCTTGCAAGCTAGAATTTCTTTGTTGATAGCCGCGAAAGGTATCAATATATGAGTTGTGAGAATGATAGTATAAAAAAAGCCGATACACAAAAGGTCTAGCAAAAATTTACCCCACATGGTACCGACAAGGCCGTATCTCGTTACGTATATACTATCGAATAAAGGCCGTGCTCTTGGGAGAACAAAGCTTGGACTCAAGTTTATTTAGTCTTGGCGCACATTAAAGGCCGAATATTGTTGATATTATTAACCCAACGGAAGTATTCAGAAGAGCCGGTGGGCGGTGCACTTAGCCAACTGTGCACAAACCTAGAATATTTAGTAAGCACTGGCCACAGAAAATTTGGACGATCACGAACACGGCGATATCTGTTCATATTAGCTTCACCCAAAGCATTCCTGGGCCAAAGAATCGCTACGGCGATACTAAGAAATAAAGGACTATTGTGAAATGCAGACAGGCTGAAAGGTGTCAGTGTACATGTGAAGACGGAACAGGCCCTCGGCGCTGGAAGAAGCTACATGGTTCCGACGACTAGGGTGGGTCACAGTCACTACCCGAAAGGCTTTATGCAAAACGATATTGCACGTAGGGGATTCAAATGTACTCCTGACTGGCATTTGGGGCGATTTGTGCAGCATCTGACGCCATTAGAGGGAACAATGAGGGCGACGATTACCTTCAGGGGCGACACGGGGGGAGCTGAAGACAAAAGTTTACTAAATATGTATAAATGTACATGCAGAGCCGGTATCTCACTAGACAAGATAGAACATGCACCTAGTCCACACAGAGACTGTTGCTAGACCAGTGAAGCGAGGTGGAGTCCTGCTATAAGTTCATGATACTGTAAGCCACCGGTATATGATATGATGCATGATACAACTGTGGAAGTTAAGTATGAAGCCACTTATCGAAGATTTCTCAGACCATAATATATAGCCTAGATGTCCTATTTTTTCTCCAGGAATTGGAGGATGCGAAGATACACCACTAACGACCATAATCCAGCAGCCTAGCGATTATCTGATCATAGATGCTTTGCACCTGAACAAGAACTCAGGGTGATACAAAACAGCCTCGGCTTTAGGACGGTGATCGCCAAATGCCGATTGGTCAATTAATTGTTCACCAACGCAGGGATTTTCATCGAAACATCACCATACATCGATAGATCTTACATCACCGCGAAACATGACACCACAAATATACATATTTATTCCCAGTCGCCATGATCAACCAAATTGCCTGCTGGTACCGTCTTTTTTTTTTTTTATCTCGCTTCAATCGGGAAAGCCAGATTGCATCATACTGAATCCCTCCAGCCGCACTAAACTCCGTCGCATTAGTAGTTGTCGGGGTTGGCGGCTGACATAATCAGTCGCCCAAAGCCTCTAGAAGCTTTGCAATTATTCCGCTTAGCAATGCCGGTGTACCTTGTGGCCCTGTATGGGCTTGCATCCCACAGAAAAGGCTCGAACAGGTACCTGCCATTGCTGCGGTGGCCAGGGTTCCCTGCAAAAGATCCCAGGAAGGTGTAGCGGCTTTTTTCTGCATGAGGCCAGGAGCCAATGAAGACATCTCGAATGTCATCAACAAGCAATGACAGAGAGGGCCCAGACGACACATGCCCAAAAGAGAGAACATGTCAAGGAGTGATGGGCTAGATATCAATCGGTAGGGAGGATGATGGGTATCGGTGTGCGATGGAGGAACAAAGAATTGTAGCATGTGATGTGACAGTCTAGGTGTTTAGTGAGTTATGTGGTGATTTGCAACGGAGAGTCACCGGCGATTAAGTTAGATCCTATATAATGAATAAGGAAAGAACTGAAGTTCTTGCCCGGTGTGAAAATTTCGCTATCGATTGTGAAGAGAGATTGTGGATACTTTCCCTACAACACAAAAAGGAAATACTTTTCGCAAAATATGTTCTCCGCTAGAATAACATTTACTCTTGGCATTACATTGCATCTTTCTATCTAGATAACCGGCGTTTGCGAACCCTCAGCGACCGAAAGGTTTACATCTGGGTTATCAACATCGAACGCAAGCAGCCAAAACATTTGGCATCCTATTTATCTATGGCGATCTTGACCGAGGACCAGGTATCTGATTGACTCCCTTGCATTAAGAGAATCCTCCAGTCTCCCGCCGATCAAAGTACCGTCATCTGCCCTTGTGATCTTGCCGGTAACAACTCTGCCATCCGGCATCGCGCTTACGTCGTTTTGACTCCGATTTCCCCGTCTAATCTCTTGACTCTACTTGGTAATCTCAATACTGACATCACGTTGGCATCGCATCCGGAGCACCCCATTGGTATCCCACTCATCATTCCTCTGTTGTCACTCCCCACCCCCTTAATCGTATAGCACAGACAAACACTACCTCAGCTTGATCATCCATTCTGATGAACAATAACGAGGTGAACTGAAGATATGACCTTGTAAGTATGCCAAGATCAAGCCCTCTTTAACGCTCGTTATCAGCTTTGTTCTGATAATTCGGATCGGAAAACCGGGTTTGTTACGCATCTAAACAGATGACTACAAATACAAAGTCATGATCTTTATTCCATAAAGTGACATATTCGGTTGTGTCGCCTGCGTTTTCCAGAGTTCTATGGATTGTCTCTGTATTGGGTTCCAGGAAATGCCCTAACGCTCACATGCACCAATACGACTTGGCAAGTTTTCCAAGGACTGGTCACTAACACATCGCAGATCAGGCCGTGTCAACATAACGACAACTTCCTAAACCCCTTTTTAGTCTGCCACAACATTTTTGGCCAGGCTCGTCTTTGCGGTCTGTTCATCATTTCACATCACAGCCTGATACGCCCCAGGTATCTTGTCTGCTCATTTCTTTCTTAGGTAAGTTTAATCAACCATCCCCGGGCCCATCTCTTGCCCGATCAATTTGCCCCAGACTCACTCATCCTTGAGACTATCAAGCAGAGCAAGACCTGTATCCGGCACACGCACCGCACATTATCATACCACATGGCCTGGCAAACCAAGTTTCGCAGTCTGTATGCCTCCGTGGCACTGATCATTATATTACAGGCTTCACATTAACTGCGTTTGGTGACATCTTACTGTTTTATATCAATCTGGCTATCGTCATAGGATCATAATATCTGGCAGATAATTTGGCGCAATTCCGAATTTCTTTGCCATGCCCTATTATTTCCCCTCCTATCGCCACGATCAGGTTACTTCACACTTAGCCGGCGTTCTTGCGCCTGAACGTTTTTTTTTGTTTCTGACAAATGCAATTTCACCTTCCCATTACCTCCTTAACTTGAAATCCGTCACCAACATCATGGCAACTAGTTGTTGGCCTGTCATCGACTATATTCTCCACCATTTCAGTCCAATTTTAGCTCCGATATCAAATCTGATATCCTTTGTTACGATTCTCCATCTTATTTTTCCATCCTTGCGTTCCAAAGCCCGATTCATCAGCTCATGGGCATTAATACCCACATCCACCGACAAGGAATTACCGTGGACAAATTTGTATAACTAATAAGCATCAATCCCGTTCAGGTCTTCTCGTCCTCAGATTACAAAAGTGCACCACTCCGGAACTTTTTATTAAACATTTTTGTACATCACGTTGTCTATTTCGACGAATTGTCTATCTTTCTCCTGGATTACAATTTGACTTTCACGTCAAACAGACATTGCTCTTCTGATCAAATCGCCGCCAACTCACTGTTCCCCCGTCCAATAATCCAGATTCGAACGCCCTGTTCCGCTCATAATAACTAGTCTGGTTTGCCCTGACTACTTATCCCAACACTCTAAAGTGAGCACAATCAGTTGGTTGTGCCCTTGCTTGTTACGATTTCGCATTGCGCTCGAGACCGCCCCAAGTGCACCATAATTGTATTATAAGTTGGAATCGTTTGATCCCATTCTGTAGAGTAAAGCCCAGAACCCACTCTTACAGCTTCTCCAAAATTGCTTTGCACGTCCGAAATCTCGATAATTTCCAATTCCTGTCCTAGGTATTGCTGTTTTTGCAATCCTTCGCAGCAGCAGCTTCCTCGTTCTAATTTGAGCGTCTCGTCATTATTTGTGCTGTGACCCTATTCCAAATCTCGTCATCACAACCCCTCCACGATCTGGCGGTCTTTGCATAATTTGGTTACCGAGACTTCCACTTCTACGGCTCTTTTTTTTGGGTGTCTTGGCCTTTGACGTATTCAGAACCTCGAAATATCTGATTCACAACACTAGCAGGCCTACAAACGAGTATGTTAAGGTTGTGACATTAGTTTTCGACTCCGCAAACCTATATTCCCTTTATCCACGAACCGTGGCAACAGTCGACAACGAGGGGTTTTATCCCAGATCTCGACCTCGAAATCATTATCCGAATTAGATATTTACTCAACAACTGCGATATCATAACTGCAGCAGATCATGTCAGACACATCATATCCTGCAGGCCAACCGCCTAGCCAGGAAAATAATGCGCCATCCTCTTGTACTGCCCTCCCCTCTCGCCCCGTAAACTCTAAATACAGAGAAAATACCAAGGCTCGTCGGCCATTGCCCGGTTTTGGCGACGGACCGGACGACAATGACGTACGCATGCAAGATGCGAGGTCAGGGACCAAAGGCACCAGTCCGGCCCATTCTACCAGTGAATCAAGTCCTCCACCATCTAAAAAAGCTTCTGGAAGAGCAGCTTCCAATCTCACTGCAGGTCAAACTGGTCAAGTATGCAGGTAAGCTTTGTTGATTATTGTCAAATGCTATCAGTGCAGGTTTGGTGGGCTGTGTGGGCTCGACAAACGGAAAACTCTATGTGTCGTTGACTGGTGGTCTTGCTCAGATAAACACTATTTCGCTTGTGGAGTGACAGCCAAGGCGAAGCGATAAACGCTGTGGCCAAGCAGCCAGTGAACCATGCCATCAACCAACCAGTGGTGGGCTTTTTGTCATATTTTTGTGGAAGGTCCTAGCTTGCACTGTAAAGCTTCAGATATTTCTATATTCATAATATGCTAACATAGGCTGTACAATTTACAGTAACTGCGGAACAACCCAGACACCATTATGGCGGAGGTCACCTCAAGGCACAACCATCTGTAATGCCTGTGGTCTATATCTTAAAGCCAGAAATACGGCCAGACCTACAAAATTAAAAAAGTCAACAGGAGCCGCAACGGTGATGCCAGACACGGGAGCTTCAAGAGTGAAAATGTGCGGATCTTCGTCAAAGCAGCCCACTACAGTTAAGGGCGCAACTTACGTCTCTGCCGAGCAAAATCCTACTGGCACATGCCCTGGTGGCGGTCGGTGCAATGGTACTGGAGGTGCTGAGGGATGTGGCGGCTGCCCAGCATTCAACAATCGCATGTCAAAGGCAGCGCGATTAAATATGGTGAAGACGCATGGGCGAAGCGATTCAGAGGCTGGTGGCTCCGCCGTGGGTGCACCATCTCCTGACGAGAAGGCCAGTGCGGCCGATGGACCGACGCCTATAGATGTGGCGGCTCTGGAGACGCAAGGGCAAAACCCGACAGTGGTTATTGCATGCCAAAATTGTAGTACGACTATCACTCCGCTATGGAGACGGGACGAAGCCGGTCGGACAATTTGCAATGCTTGCGGTAAGCTTCATCCCGGTTTGAGCAGGTATTGCCCTGCCTATGTGGCCTATATGATACTAACTAGTGAAATCTAGGCCTGTACTACAAGCTTCATGGGTCTCACAGACCTGTGACTATGAAAAAGGCGGTGATCAAAAGACGAAAGCGTGTTATTCCTGCACAAGACTCGGAGCCTGAAGGTACGGAAGAGACGGATACGCCTAATCGATCCCCAGAGCCCACACCTGAGCGTGGTAGCACAAATGCTGATGGGTCGGTCAACCTTGGAAGGAGACGAAAACCGGGAGACGGTGTTGATGAGCAAGGTGATCACTCGATGAGTGACATGTCCCACAATAGATATAGCCCGCAAGGCATCTCACCGGCACGGCCCACAGATACTTACTCTGGATACCCCACATCAAACTACCGTGAGGGCGATCGACTACCTTCCATATCTACTGAGCGCCAGGCGTCAAACTCGCCTTCTTCATCGTTCATGTCTCATTCCCGCAAGCGGTCTTTCTCAGCTACCAAGGACATCCCTCCTACTAATCAACATCTCAATAATGTGGCGCCTGATTCCAAGCGTGTCTCCTCTATCAACTCAATCCTGAACCCGGCACACGAAGAGGAACCAGATAATAGATACTTCAGCAGCCAGCCTAATAACTACGCACCGCCTCCGTCTGACTACGGCAACATTCGCTCCCCGGCTAGCACTGCAGCGAGCTTCACTGGCGCCAGTCCCGGATACGGCTATGGCAACCTCCCTCATCTCCCCCTGCCTGACTCTAATCGAGAAAACGGCAATGAGATTGATGTTGTCGCATCTCGGCGGGCTGCGTTACAGGAGGAGGCAAGAGCCATGCGTGAAATGCTTGCCAGGAAGGAAGAAGAATTGGCAGCCCTTGGTCAGGAAGAGTAAAATGTGGAATATGAGAATGAAGTCTTCTTGTGAAGGAAAAAGGCAGGCTTGTATGATTTACACGAATTTCATTGGTTTTTTAATGTTTGGTCTTTTCTTCTTTGTTATCCCTTTTTTCCTACAGGAGAAGCGGTGTCTTGGACCACGGACGATGAGACCTTGAGGTTTCGGTGGCACCACGGGCGGGTTTTATTTTTGGTTTATTTGGGTACATACTAGAAAGGGAGTTCATGTCACGACTCATGTACTGGATCCTGATAGCTTTGTTAAATTTAGACTTGAAACCTCGCGATCATAGCTCTATGTCTCAAATGGTCTTTTGTTGCTTGATCGATCTACACCACGTGATTGTTACTTGTTTGATCAGTCATCTATTAGCATCATCTACACTGCCAGCCCACTCGGTCTCATCCTTTCAGCAATGCTCTGGTACTTATCTCCATTCGCATCTCCGAGCGCTGAATAATATCAAATGTCAATCAATGATAGCACCTGACCTCACCCCGCTTTATGATCCTCTCTTCATACCCTTGGAAAGATCTTTTTTCTTCTGTGCCTTTCTGTTTCTTTTTTTCTCAATAGCTAACCGTATAAACAAAGCAAAGTCCATTCACAACAAGAGCATTTCACGCAGGATTGCTTGGTTGCTGATTGGTTATTGATGGTGTTAATGTCGCTCGCCAATGAGAAAGGGAGCGTTGATTATGTATTGTATTGAGCGGAGGGAACTAGGGTGTAGAGAGTTGGGCGGGGAGGGGCGGGGTGAGGCGGTGGGGTTTTTCCGCTAGGGGGGAGGGTTAGATAAATTACGGGTTAAACAATAAGATAAGGGAGAAGAAGCGGAGGGGGGAAAGGTGATGTGTATTGATGATGTTTAAAGCACGTGTGGAGGTCGATGAAATCGGTGAGGTATGTGTTACGGTGGGCTGTCGGCAGGCATGGACGACAATCATTAAAAACAACATAGCACATACACGACGGTACTTGAGTTACCAATAGTATGTGGTCCACCGATTATGGGAAATCAGGAAATGCAATGATTCTATGTTATAATTACATCCCCTCATTCCAATTCCATACCACCCTCCTTGCCACCAGTACCCCCACTCTACTTTCCGAGACCCCCACGCAGAATTCTGTCTATGAATTACTCTGTCCATTCTTGATTCTTTTCTTCTCAAGCGGAGTACGCTTGTAATCCCACATATTCCATATAATGCTAATATTTCGCTGCGCGACGCTCCATTCCTCCTAAACGCCACACATTGTTGGAATTGGATAGGTTTAAACAGTGCCCTCGGCACCCCAGCCGGCATCAATCTCACGCATATTCACAGGAGGCTCCACGACGGGGAAGAACTCAAGGCCAACGTACACAAGACCAATAAGGCCAGTGATTCCACCGAGAATACTAAAAATAAGGTTGCCGTCTGCGATGAGAGATCCCAGAAAGAAGTAGACTGCGTGTGCGTTTGTTAGGAATCAGGGAACATTGGATGAAAGGGCATGTATGAGGTTGTTTGAACTTACAGACACCGCGGCCGAGGAAGGAAAAGAGGAAGGAGGCAAAGCGCTGGGCTTGAGGGGGGATCTGGAACTCTGTTTGGGAAAAGTTAGCGGATAAGTTTCATCAGAGTAGAAGAAAGCGTACCGAGAAGACCAAGACCAGCACCGAAGGCAATCAAGTAGATGCCAGTGATGAAACTGTAATGTTTAGTATCCAATTCGTAAGTTCGCTTAGCTCACTCATAGCTGCATGAAAGTTCCAATTTGGGATTGTACTCACGAGTGCCTACCGGCCAGTTAGTAACACGTACACACAACAGGAAAAAGAATTGTCTAGGAAAAATCCGAATAAAACTTACCAAGAAAAACTGAAAATCCAGAGAACACCAGTAACGGCGGTGATACCGGCAACCGTCAGGTTAGCAAGGCGGCTACCATCAATGTTAGCATCCCGTTCATTCATCCCCGCGGTTCCCTCTCTCTGCACCCGTCCGACAGCTCCACACAAGGGTCCCTCCCACATACAAGATCTCAGAAAACTCCATCGCGTATAGTATCGAGGTGAGGAAAAACCCGTTAAAGTGCGATAACGTGGTATGAGAAATAACCGACAATATATTAGTATCGCGACAAATTCTGTTGGGGAACGTGGCGGGTTCCGGATCCGGGCGGCAGAATTTGTGGGGGGTTCAGGAGGTTACCTAGCTTCATATTACCGCCTTCCTATTTTGGAACTGGGGCGCAGCCTTGTC
This sequence comes from Ambrosiella cleistominuta, assembly GCA_017139545.1. NCBI lineage: Eukaryota > Fungi > Ascomycota > Sordariomycetes > Microascales > Ceratocystidaceae > Ambrosiella > Ambrosiella cleistominuta. The sequence goes on along the minus strand of JABFIG010000152.1, from coordinate 6,046 downwards.
AGGTATGGCGTCGGGATTGCCAAGGGATTTTATCAGATGTGGCGCGGGTCCAGGAAGATAACGTCACTCATGCAAGTGGAATTAAGATATTCACATGGGATTCTTGTGTTGCATTTCACAATGGGAGAATGAGACGTAAGGTGGCGAGAAATGAAATTAGATGTATGAATTAAAGGTTATCTAGCTGTGTTGGTACAGCAAATGGCTGTCTGGAGAAGGGGACCTGAGCACCCAAGCGATCGTTCACAGCCCTTTAGGTTCTCTGCTGTTATTTATATACATAAGTGTTTACATGTAATTGACACTTTAGTGAAAGATACATCCCACTTAGGCATAGTTGCAAGTGCCCTTGTAGACAGTAGCCGCGGTAACGGAAACGTTCTCAATAACAGCAGTCTTGCCAGTGATCGAAGTAGCACGCAGGTGGACCGAGTCGCAGTCCAAAGTACCGTCGAAAACGTGCAGGTTGTACTCATCAGCAGTGCAATCAGACCAGGTGATACCAGCGTCAACAGAGATCTCAAGCTTGGCGGTACGCTCAACGGCATTCTCAATGGTGACGGCAAACCAAGACTTGGTCGCCTCGGCATGCACGCGAACAAAGAGGGGCTCGCCCTGGATGGGGCACTGTACCCAGTTCCACTTGAGGCCGGCGGCGACGTGGGTAGAGTCGGATGTAGTCATGATGTCCCAGGTAGCGGGCGTCAGCTCAAGCTGGGTGGCGTTGGCAGCCGACGACGCCTGGTTGGTGACCATGAGGGTGTAGGTCTGGCCCTCGTGCTTGACCTCGACGCAACCGCCGCAGTTGGCACCGAGGTTCCAGATGTCCCCGGCGACGGATGCGGTACCGTCGATGCCTGAGGGCAAATCGTAGTTGACGAAGGAGCAGTAGCCATCATTCCAGCAGTCCTGCTCAGTGCAGTCGCGCTCAAGCTTGGAGGCAACGCCGTAGAAGATAGTGCCGAGGGTCTGGGCGGCCTCACCGATGATCTCCTCAATGTCCGTCGAGAGGTTCTGGAAAGCGTCAACGATGACCTCGCCAATGTGCTCAGCGGCGACGGCGGTAGCCTTGGAGGCAACGGGATTGCCACCGTAGGCGTTGCCGGACTGGGCGGTCGAAGAGGTAGCCCTGGCAACGGAAATCTCAGGGGAGGAGATGGTCTTGGAGGCAGCGGGAGAGACAATTGGGTTAGCACCGTAGCCGGAATACCCAGTGGAGGCAGCAGCACTAGAGGGGACAACGGAGGTCTTAACGGTGGGAGAAGCAGCTGAGACAATGGGGTTGGCACCGTATCCGGAAGAGGCCGAAAAAGAAGGCTTGGAAGCAGCGGCGGTGGAAGCGGAGGACATGACAGTATTGGCGCCGTAGCCGGTGGCAGCAGCAATGCCGGAGGGGACAACACTGGAGGCAGAGATGGCATTGGCTGAGGTACGGGCCTTGCAGGTGCCGGCGGCGGCCAAACCGGCCATGACGGGAGCGACGAGGAATTGGGCACGCATTTTAAATTAAAAGATAAAACGAGTGTGAGTAGTATTAAAAAAAAGTAAAGAATGACTGAAAGTAAAACGAAAGACTGTGAATGAGCACGGATGGACGAGGAGTAAGGGGCTGAGAGGATGAAAACCACCAGTGAGGCCGGAAGTGAGTTATATATATAAGGAGATGAAGAGTAACATGATGGGTAGGTTAAGGAGAGTGAGTTCGGACAGTGTTGGCTACTGTGGTGTCGTCACGGATGGGGGGGGGGGTAAGGGACAGGTGGGTAAATGATTTGCGGTGGATGACATTTGATGGCTGTGGGCTAAATTCCCCTGATTGAGAATGGTTAGAATTGGTGACAATCACTGTTGGCTTCGGTGATGATGGGTGGTTATGGCCATGTGCTGGGGGCTTCCGCAAGGCACGAGGTACGAGTGGGCCTCTTTAGCCTGGGGGGCGGTGGAGTGAGTTGATTATCATCATAGCAAGGCAAACACTTGGTTCAGGTCAAGTGGTTCTGGGCAGAATATTAGTTGATTTTGTTTTGTGGCGAGCTTCAGGTTGTCGTGGGCGGGTTACTGCTTTGGGGAATATCTTGTGTTTGTGGTAAAATTAACATCTGATCACTACAGGCAAACGGAAACAAATCACAACGACTTGACATTAAGCTTACGCTGCGCTCACTTTCCCGACGGCATAGAACTTGCTTTATAAGTTATAGAAAGTCCAAACAAAGTCATCCGAAGATCCTGGGTCCCGAATTGCTGGTCACAACGAGAAGCAGTCTAGAAGGTTGATAATGAGTCCAACTTATTCTTTGTCTAAATATCCCGGGACTCTAGAATATTGCTCATTTCCTCGGTCTTGTCACTAAATTTACCGGAAACAACCATTCAACCAAACAAAGCCATGGCTCAATGCACACTAGTGAACTATATATATATATACACCAAGATGCGAAATCGCCCTATAACTATAAGTCTCATTTGTCGTTGTTCTTTGTTTCATTGCCAACCCATGATATTCTCGACCGACTAGAATAGAGGAGACGAAGCTTCGTAAACGAACCAGTCGATCAGTTGGGCTTGGTCATTGGGGGGGTAGATGAAGGGGTGACGAAAGATTTCAAGCTCTGGGGGAGATGGCTTTGTGACTGTAAAATGTGGTAATCATAGCGTGTTATTTACCTTGCAGATGTGATCTAGAACTGGAAATTTTTAGCAATTTGACGTTATCTTATGTATTGACTCTTTGGGTGGGAAAATCATTGCTGCCAGAAGAGTGGTAATCGATCGGCGAGAGCCAAGAGATTAGATAATGTTGACAGATTCGAGACTACAAACATCAACCCAACATTGCCTAATTCCTGGTTCATCCTATAGATTTATTGCTAACTTCTTAAAAATTATGTTTTGCTCCATATATTAGATACACGTCGAGAGCTTATATCCTCTCTTCTCTTTTCTTCTTTTTCTTCTCGAGACAGGAAACAAAAGAGTCATAGCAACAATCCACTCACTAGCACACTTACTCACTGGTCTGCCTCGCCTCGCCTCATCAGCAATTTGTCAATTCCGCGCAAAAAAGCAAATATAAATTGCCCTAAGACAAAGAAAGAAGGGGTCCCCGTGTTAACCGAAGGGGGTCATCATGCGAAAATAGAAAATAGAAGCATGGGTAGGATTGGGAGAGACAAAAGGGTCTGGTGGGATCCAAAATGATCAGCAAGGAAGTTGACGTTTTGGGGGATATGGCAAAGCTGTGCAGATCTTTGGGAATAGGTTCGAGGCAGGGGTCAGAGAGTTCATGATGGTCACATGTGAAGAAGAGAAGATATTAGGCAGTCTTCTTGAAAGGTAATATTTCGTGCATTGGCAAGTTGGCGAGATTGAAAGAGTTACATTAGATGGCTACAGGTAGGGTTTGGTTGGCAAACCCTTGTGACTAATCTTGATAGTGGGAACAGGTGGCTGGCTGTGGGAAAGCTATTGACCGTCTCACTGTCGTTTGTCACAACGACAGATTGGATTCGACTTGTTAACTATTATATTACAAAACTAACATGAAATAATTCATTGAAAATATGTACCAGATATATATGAAAAAGAACAATACACCCTGCAGATCTAGAAGTGCTCCTTCCAGAATCTAAACCGCACCTCATTGATCGTCGCCCTCTTCGCCGCCGCCGAAATCGATCTCGCCGCCGCCGATGGTCCACAAAAGTAAACACCGACCGTTGTCCGCATGCTTCCATCGAACCCAGTCATATAGCTTCTAGTCATGATGCCATCTCTAATGGATGTGAATATGCTATCAAAGTTGGGTCTCCCAAAATTGGTCCGACTCTTCAGCTCGGTCAGTGGGTCCACGTCGGCACCGACACTGTTGAGCATGATGTTTTGCGCAGTGTTAGTGTCGAGTTTCTGGGTGAGGTAGGTATGGATACGCAGGAAGCCCTCATTGTCGTTGCCGGGGATCTCCGCCGAGGTCGTCGACTGGGCCTCGAGACTCGACAATAGACTCTGGAACCATTCAAAGGAGGATGTATCTTTGCAAACCCAGATAAACTCGACTCTCCGGAGACGTGTGGGCGGGTTCGGCCCGTTGCGGAGGTGCCAGATGTTCTTGAGGATGGAGGCCCAGGGGGTGACACCGATACCGGTACCGATGAGGATGGCAATTTCGTTCTCAAAGACGTCTTCGGCGGGGGCGCCGTAGGGGCCATCGATGCGGAGGGCGGGCATCTCGTCACCATTGCGGAGGGCAATTTCGTACATGGCCATCGGGTCGACAGACGGGTCATCGAACAGCTTGGCCTGCGCCTCACCGGCACCGAGGGCGTCACCCAGCGCTTTGGTAAAGTCACCGACCTGGCGGACATGGACTGAGACATAGGGATCGAAGGGGCAGGAAGTTATGGTGAAAGGGTGCCATTGCCAGTTGCTAACGGCAGGCACCTGCAAGAACAACCACTGGCCAGCCTTGTACTTGAACGACGGCTTGTTAAACTGGATTTCAACGACATCGTAAGGGTGGCGGATAACACGGGTGATAACCGTATGTTTCCGCGCCCGAACCTCGCGATACAACCGCTCCATCAGATAGAAACCACCGGTCCACAGCTCCCAACGCCACCCCTGGTACCCAATGCAGTGGTTCCAGAAGTTGGCGCCGGCGAACGGCGAGAAGGCTTGGACACTGTCGCGGACGAAACAACCGGTGGCGTGCGTGTAGAGGCCGAGCATGAAGGGGATGAAGAGGTGGTGTGTGTACCAGAAGCTTTCAAAGGACTGCTGGCGGATCTTGGCGTGGGCGGTCGTGTACATAAGAACCATGCATAGGAGCATAACGTGTCCGGTAATGGGTCCGGGCTGCGTGTAATGGATGTCAACGGCACGGGAGGGGCGTATTTGGGTGATTTCGACGGTGTAGAAGCTGGCAGGTGGGGGGAACCAGGTTAGTGTCAGGCGAGTGCGGGGTCAGGCGTGAAGTTGGCACTTACTTGACGTAGTGAAAGAAGGTATGGATGACAGTGAATACGAGCATGGCATAGGCGACTTGGCGGTGGAACCACAAGTTCTCATCGAGAGGGAGCCACCGGATCTTGGGCCGCGCCCAACGGACCAGTGTTCTGCAGACGGGGAGGAGAATCAATGTGCCGTCGACGGACAGGACTAAACCGGCACCTCGGGACATCCAAACGGATAGCCCGAGTGTGTTTAAAGCCGCCAGGCGGGGGTCATGGTCTTGCTTCCACCTGGTGTCGCTTGGTGTTAGTTTTTATGACTTTCAATGGGGGAATGTCATGTTACGAGTAGTATATATGACAGCAGTGACTACTTACCAGCCGTAGGCAAAGAGACCCCAGTGAATGCCCCAAAAGAGGATGTGAAAGGTGAGTTTGGAGGCTGTAAACTGCTTTTTTACCAGCGTGCGAAAGGGAATGTCGGCACCCATGGTACTGGGATGGTGATGCCAGGAGTTGAGAGAGAGAAAGTGTGTGTGTGTGTGTGTGTGTGTGTGTGTGTATATGGGACCAGCGGGAGGATCAACAAGTTAATGGGCGGAGTGACGGCGGTCTTTTTGTGTGAGATATAAGAGGTGACAAAGGAAGCTCGATCCTGGTCGCCGTGAGACTTTTTTAACCTGAGTTGTCGACGGGGTCTGTGTGGATATATCTAGAGAAACTTTGTCGTTTGCGATGTGGGTGGGCGCGAGCGTTGGTGGACTGGGCGCGTCTGGGGGCTCGTAGAGATTAAAGTCGATGCTTTATTTTGTCTTTTTGTATGTGGTGTATTGTGTGTAGCGATGAATGTCTGAACCGGCAGATAGTTATGGGAAAATACAGAAATATTAGATTAAAAAAAAGATCGAAAAAAAAGCGAGTGTCGTGATGGGTTGATGAGACCTTACATTCTCTTGTCGTCAGTCGGGCCCGGATGTCAAATCCGTTTTGTGAACCGTGGTCTCTAAGATTGCAAAGAGAAAGAAAAAAAGAATATTTAAAAAAAAAAAAAAAAAAAATAAAAAAAAAAAAATAAAAAAAAATGAATGTACAGATTA
>JABFIG010000151.1:0-57231 GCA_017139545.1 Ambrosiella cleistominuta | reverse complement strand
TTTAGAACAGGAAAAAAAAAAAAAAAAAAAAAAAGCAAAGTGCAGCCGTCCCATCAACGTGCATGCAAAAGGAAGACTTGTTCTGGTTATGCAACGGGCGCACACACACACATACACACACACATACATACATATATATACATACAGACAACTCCCAACTCCCAGAGAAGAGTGCAAAGGCAATAAGAGAAAGAAAACAAATATGCTCTCCAGGAGGAAGCAGTTTAAAGTGTTCCTTTGCAAGTAACAAACTCACTTCAAAACTCGACTCCTGCGATTCCACTTTCTGCAAGACCAGGAGGATCAGAAGCAACACAGAGTTGAAGGAATGGACTAAGTAAGCAAAGAAACAGAAATGATGAAATGACAGTTGCTTTCGCTTTGTGAGGTCGACGAGCGTGCGTGCCTTGCTTGTTGCATCGTTGCAGTCGGCAAAGCAAAAGCAGAACTCAACTGGCTGGTTGGACCTTAGAGTCTGGGTCAGGCGCAGTCCTGGTCTGAGTCTGACCTAGAGATGGACAGGCTGGCTGACGGGCCCTAGAAAAGGAATTACAAGGGGTGGAGAAAAAAAAGAGAGGACCAAAGAGGGGGAGGACCAACCAGATGTTGAAGGTATATGGGGTGTGCAGCAATCAGGTACCGGACCCAAAACTGGAACTGAGGGACGAGAGACGCAGGCTGGAATACCCAAAACAACTCAGTATTGACCTGATATGCAGTCTTAGGCTGATAAGGGAGATATGAAGGAAAAATTAAGGGCGGTATATACAAGGAGCGTGAAAAGATAGAGAACAGGCACGAGACAGCAACTATGGTGAGGTTGTGAGACAGAACCAAATCCTCCAGGTACCGTGCAGTAGTGGTAAAAGCTGTAGTCCCTCAAAATTGTTACAACCAAGACAGTACTCTGAACTCTGAACCGTATCAGCCGTCAGTTCATCCAAGTCCAGGTGTGAGCAATGTTTCTTGATATGGACAGGGCTAGGCCTGCAAGGGGCCTGTGAGCGTAGTCGGTCGTGTAGAGATATCGATATCGGTGTATATATCGCCGACAAGAGAAACTAAATATTTATATAAACAGCAACAGATGTCTGATATCGGAACTTAGTATCGAGACAGAGAGAGATACAGATAATTAGTTAACAGCGGCTTACAATTGATTAATCAATTTGATGATAGATCGGCTGAACATTATGTCTGCTATGATCAGAATATCAAAGCCCACCCCCGGGGCAGACATTTCAATCCCAAGAAATGATACTTTGTAACAATAGATTTACAAATAAAAAGACTCCATTATCCAACATATTTGATCTTTGGCCCATCTGATCATCAGATTTTCAGACCAATACTCAAATTAATTGTCAGTTGTCAAAATAGATATTTAGCACACTTATGCTCTGATCCGTCCATCCAAAAACGGACTATCACGGCTAGAGGCAAGAAACTTTGGCTGTACTATAGGGGCTTGGCCACAGTCATAAAGATCCCATTTCGGTCTACAACTTACATACGATACCGACAACCCTAGAAGCCAATCAATGTAATTTATATATAACTTCATACAATTCCATTCAGCGTCATCGAGTCATCCGGCAAGCGACAGATGTATCGATCTCGTACAGAGCTTTGTTGGAAGCCAACGATATCTAAAGCACCAGCAGTGCAAAGTCAATCTAGTTTTTGATTATCAAAATCTCAGTCTCATCAGGCCAAGTCGAAGCAGACAGTGGAAGCCAGAGTCAGAGTAGCGCGTTTTAATAGAAAGTCATCGCCCGTCTGTCAGGGACCCCGGGACTTTGTGAGCCACTGAGATCTATGACACCAAACCCGGTCCTTTGGTCTCAGATTGAGGCGACGTTAGCGACTGGAGTCGAGCTTGTAGACTCACAAAAGTCAACAATAAACATGTAACTAAAGCCTCTAAGCGAAGAATTTTTGAATGATTCTAGCGCAGTTTCCGCTAATTTCTCTGGAAATCTATAAAATGCTCTTGTCACAAATGGAGTTCTCGAGCGTCTGTGACTAAGCTGAAAAGCTCTAATCCAGAATGTTGTGAGAAGATGCAGAAGCCAGGTTCGTAGAATTCTCGCCACCAAATTATCTACAACAATAAAGCAAGCCCGTAGGGTAAGGGGCAGAGGGCGACTGCCACCCAAAAGACAAATTGAAATTAGATATCGGTAGCTCCCAAGTGCTGCGGCTACCAATCTCGTACTCGTCTCGCCACCCAACAAACAAAAGCAGTAAAGTAGTCCACGAAATTTGCAGACAATTGGCTATTAATCTCCCAGATGTCCTGCAGTGTTGCGCTTGCAAACGATCACGGCGGGCGATCAGAGTGGCTATGGAGGCTTAAGATATGGGTCTAACCTGATGATTGAGCTCCGGACCCTTGAACAAGGTAACAGTCAATATTAAAAAAAGGAACGATAAAAAGGGTCATGAGCCAAGCGGTGGATCTGTGATTGTGAGATATTGAACGTCAGCACTTGGGATTTCTTATTCGATCGTAGCAGTAGCAGAGGTCTTGACAAGAGAAGGGTCTTGATCTTCGAGGTGAAAGTAGAGACATGGAACAGTGGATAGGATAGTGGGTTGTGATAGATGGTTCCATGCAAATGTGAGCGAAGTTGCGAATATCCTAACTGGCATCCCACTCGCTCAATTACAGCACTGACAGCAACATCCACGGTTAATCAACAGGGTTAACTACATGTGAAGCCTGGTTCACCAACCACTGGAATCTTTTACAGAAACCAAAATACTGCCCGTCATCTCACAACCAGCCAATTTCCAATGCCAAAAGTTCACCCCCGCTTGTTGACTACCTTATTGACATACCTGACTTACTCCCACAAATCAACGTTAATTCCTACAGTATGAATCCGTCCCGTCACTTGTCATTTCGATACGTATTTGACCTGCAGCAGACTTGAGTCTTGGCTCTCAGGCGGTACTTATCTATTTAGTTCTGTCCTAGACCTGCAGGTGAGTTGCATAAAGTCGTCGGCGGACGACTAGAGGTAACGACGGGATCTTTTTGTATTAAAAAAGATTCGCAGTTTTGTATATATGAAATGGTGGCGGCAGCGGAGGCAGTGGTCAACAGACTAGTGTACTCTTGAGCCCAGCAACATGAGTGTGGCTGACCGGAGAGTTGGCAGCAGTGGCGGAATTTGAGCAGGGCTTTCGTTGACAATAGCCTGATGAAGATTGTGGTTATTTATGAAGACAATGTAAACAAATGGTGCTTACAAGGGTATGAAAAAGACCTAGATTGAGACACAATTGGTATAGACCAGTGCGCAAGTAAAGTTTCGGTAAGTTTGGATTCACGATAGATGACGATCCAATGAAAAAAAAAAAGGAATGGTTGCAATTTTTCGATGATCAGAGTTTACGCTCAATATCACATAATTGATGCACCGGAACAGGAAGGAAAGTACGTAGATTGTTCCCCTCAAGGCAAGACTTGTGATGGAGTAAATCAGGGCATGTATTTTGTGGTAATTGCTATTTTAGGAAATGCTCGCGACTACATAGAATCTATAACATAATGTGATATATTATTTATTAATTTGAACTGTTCAAGGACTACTTACATTTGGATTTTGGGGGGAATGTGGTTTCGGGGCATATAACAGGTCCATGTACTGAATATACAAATGTGTTGGTGGTACGTGTATGTGTAGATTTATGACAACGGGCTGATTACAGTGGCGTTCATAACTGTTACGCAGATAATTATGGGTAAATGTCGACATAGGGGATGTGTCTTATATAGGGCCCGGACTGAGCAGCCACCTGTTGGTGGACCGGTAGCGATTGGAGACAGGCAGATGATATTTGAGATGAATTGGTTGTCACGATGTGCAGATTATGGCGGCTTGAGAAAGGACACAGGGCAGGATAGGTATCAGATATTGATAATGTTTGATGATGGGAGGTGTGGCCGTCCGAATATGGTCATAGTGCTACCACATTAGTGATAGTGAAAGTGTCTTTTTAGAATTAGGGTATGTCGTATATACAAGTTGTTACGGCAATTATTCCATGGCTTTCTGATCAATATTGGTATATTATCATCCCGAAAATAGGGTTGGGGTCTGAAACTTATCTGTCCACATTCCGGACGGACATCTCTTCTGCTATCACTAACCCACAATCAAAACTTACTTGAATCCATTTGTGGAGATTTTTTATTGCGAAGATTTCGGGCTGTAGAGGGAAGAGAAATCTTGCGTCATCAGTGAAGGGCTGAGTTAAAGGAGCCTGAAAATGGGTTGCTTGATTATCTTCTTCCGACTTCTACTACCATTACCGGAGATGTATAAACATTTTCTCGCATGATATCAGAAAAGAACTGAGATCTCCGAGCTCGACCACCCGGAGGTTTATATTTATATCTATACACTTCCATTATTTAGACTACTACTACTTCCTCTGACCAGCCATCGACGCTAACTACTTCTGTCAACTTCGTACCACCACAGCCTCTATTGTTTTATTTCTCACTGTTTATTTACATCCGCTCCCCGCCTAAACAAATAAATAAGAAAATCAAGAAAATCACATCCGCTTCTCAATAGCCACCATCATAACGCTAACTGTAAGGGACCGTTCAGCTCTCTCCCAACCTATCCGCCTCACCCAACTTTCTATTCTAGTTTAAATAAATCCGTGAACATATATCACCAAATCATAAACTGCCCATTTCCACACAGACACACATGTGTTCACTACATGTGCTCTGACACTTTTCCCCCTCCATCCCCGCCCCGCTGCGTAACAGCACAGAATTCTGCAGCCATCAACACGATGTGCACGGTCACGGTTACTGACACTGCCAATAGCACAGTAACTATACTACCACCTTTCCTAGCACAGATTTCTCTTTCCCCTCGCTTTCTCCGTTCCGGCCGAGCCAGTCACATTTTGAACCAATAGTTTGCTATATAATTAGGGTTATTCGCCAATGATAACCCAATTCCCATGAACTTGAATAGACGACTAGGGTCAAATGAGTAGAAAAGTTCTCGTCTGTGGATGTCTGACTTTGTATATAAGTATGTAAAGAAATTCCTCCCGGAACCCACCACATGTCTTGCCCATCTTCATTCTTGGAGGGATAGAATGGAACGATGGAGAGGGCGGTTATGATATGCACCACGGGTGGGCAGATTAAATAGGGAGGGAAACAAGGACATGGTTGATAAGCCGTGGAATGTAAGTTGGCGATATCTCTGGCTATAATTCTTTACATCAAGGGATGTACATATATACATATTTGGCAGAATGAATGTTGTGTTTATTTCTAGAAGCGGCAAACCTTATGGGATAATGGGATCGTGTAATCTGTCAAATCTCGCCTCAGCCTTAACCCAGGGATAACTGCAAATGAATTGTCCACATATCCTCTCTTATCATCATCGTGCTTTTGTCTAACAGACACAAGAGTCTTAACTTCTGGCGATACCTTCGATAAACGACGCTCGCTTAGCTCAGTTGGTTAGAGCGTCGTACTAATATTCAACCTTGAATATTAAGTAATGCGGAGGTCACCAATTCGACCTTGGTAGTGAGCATCACTTGGCTTCGTTGAAGCGTTCCTTTTTTTTCTTCATGTGTATGAACATGAAATTGACAACATATGCGTTTATACTATTAAGCTTATAATATTATCTTTTTTTGTAAATTGATACACATCAGTGACACCAGCTGCCACAACTGTCAAACACAGTATCACGAACTCGGACTGGACATTAGCAAACTTGACTTGCACTGTATATGCATTGAATCCTATTCATACAAATCGGTAGTAACCCACCGAGTCCGCCTATCATACAAACATCCACTTTACAAAAGTAAACACCAGAAACCAAAAAAATCAAACGCCTTTTTCCAACCCAATGAAAAGCCCAACCAATAATCTAATCTACAAGCACCACTTCCTCACTGACTCTGACCTTATTTCTCGGTCTCCCTCTCCATCACCCGAATATATTGCTTCTCTCTCTGCATCTCCTGTCTCCGCAACATCTTCATCATCTTCTTCTCCCCCTTCATACTCTTTCGTGGCCGGCTCCTCCTATGCTCATCCTTCACCAACGGCTTATTCAGCAGCCACCCATTCATTGACTTACGGAATCCAATATACTTGCCCTCGGGCGAGTAAATGTCAATGATCGGCCACCGCGGCTCCGGTAGATCTCCGTAGACATCGTCAAGTTTAACCTCATTGACTTTCGGCATAAGCTCTTGTTCCAGATCGTCCCAGACCGAGGTGGGCTTCTTGGAAGTCTTGGAAGTCTTGGGAGTCTCGGGCTTCGTAAGCTTCGGGAGATCCTCCTTGCTTACGGCTTTGAGGATTGTCCATGGGTCTTCGGGCTTCTGTTCGAATTCCTTGTGCCACTTATTGTTACCATAGGTCTTGGACGGGTACGTATCCTTCTTGTCTCTTTTGATAACGGCACCCTCATCCTCAATCTTCTGTCTGCGTTCCGCAAGTCTCTGTTGCCTTTCTTCGTATATTTCTGCAGGGGCTCCGTTGTACAAATGTCTCGTGCGTACTTGAACAACTACCTCAACCCACCCCACTGACTCAATCAAGATATCTGCCGCTAACACTCTGAATGGCAAATCCCTTACTTTGAGGCCCACTGCATTCTTCCTCGTCAGGGGACCTGCCCGCTCTTTGGTGACGTCATGGCGAAGTTTGACACTTACAGCATGTCTCATCTGCTCCCCGATTCCCGGCATTGCGATAGTTCCCACCAACAATTGTGATTTTTGCTCTGAGATCTCTACTGCCTTCTCCGTTCTCGTAACATGCTCCTTCATCGGCGTAAAATTGTACGCCAGAACGGTCGCATATGGATCCCTCGGCGTGATTCTGAACATTCCGCCAATCAACAGCGACTGCCCCGGCTTGATAGTTACCTGCTCCGGGACAATCCGAGACGTCATGACTAGTTGATCACGATACTTGGTCATGACTTTGCTAAAGAGAGAACTCCGCGAAATACCGGGCATATCGATGAGCTCGCCGCGGTTGTTACCAAAGGGGATGCGGATGGGAGAAGCGGTAGTGCCGGCGAGGGGAGAGACAATGGGCATGACAGGATATGGTTCGGGCTTGCGGGGAGGTGGAAGCCAGTCACCAATAGAGAGGGGGTTGACATCTTCGATCAGGGGGGTACGGGATTTGGGAACTGGAGTAGTTTCGAATGCCCCGAGGGTCGAGGTAGGAGCGGGGTCGGAAGGGATTTCCATCACTTGCGTCGGAGTCGAGTCGGTGGGAGGCTCGATCGAAGGGTGCCCGGCCTTCGGAGGATTTGTGGATGGGGAGACTTCAGCTGTAGCTTCGGCAGTAACGACCGGATCAGTAACTGCCTCTACCGATTCTGACTCTTGTGTCTCGGGAGCGACGTCAGCGGAGTCTTCAATGTGAGCTGAAGGAGACCCATTCAAAGGAGATTTTGTGGATGAATCCTTGGAAGCAGCCTTGGTGATAGCACCTTGATCCACAGCAGCCTCTTGTGGTTCTGTCTCTGATTCTTGAGGAATGGAAACATAGTCAGTGGGCGCTTCTATAGTCCGTACTGGAGTGGACTCGATAGGAGAGGATTCAACTGAAGCAGGCTCAGTTAATGACGAATCAGTGGCAGTCTCAGCAACAATGGCCTCATCTGCAGCAACTTCAGTGGTATTTGTATTTTGTGTCTGAGGGGTAGAAATGAGGGTAGTTTCATCAGGAACTTCTGCAGCTGAGCCTTGAGCCGACTTAACCAGAGTGGATTCAACTTGGATAGAATTAGCCGAAGTAGATTCACCAGGCACTAATTCTGGCGTTGATGTGTCCTCAGCGGCCATATCTGTGGTAGTTTCGGTATCAGTGGCCTGATCTGCAGCTGTACTTATAGAACCAGTCTCTTGAACTTCAGAGGCAGAGGTAGAGTTGGTAGACGCTTCTACTGCTTGAATCAAAGTAGATTCAACTGAAGCAGACTCAACTGTATCAGTCTCAGATGATGAAATATCAGGGTTGCTCTGAATGGAAGTGACTTGGTCCTCAGCCACTTCTACTGTCTCTGTCTCTTGTGTTTCAGGTGTAGAAGGGAGAGCAGAAAGTGCTTCCAAGGCTTGAGCTACAGCGGACTCTGCTAATGATGGGTCCTTTATGGCTATCTCGGTGATAATAGGCTCTTCCACACCAGCTTCCAACAACTCCGTCTCTTGTATCTTGAGAGTAGAATCTAAGAGTGCTTCCGTAGCTTGTGCCACTTCAGTCTCCGCCGCTTTCATCTCCTTTTCTTTCTCCTCCCTCACCGCCTCCGCAATCTCTGCTGTAACCCTCCCCTTAGGATAAACAGCCTCAAACAACTGGCTCTTCCCCACGTTAATCTTCCCCACCAACCAACTAGCGCCCCCCCTCTTCCAAACCTCCTCCCTCAACTCCTTCACCCACCAACTCCTCTTCGCACTCACGCACCACAGATTCCCCAACCTCACCGACCGCCCACTCTTCCCCAACGCCTCCCGCAAAACCTCCCTCAAATACGGCACTATAGAATTCACTTGCTCCTTCTTCGGTGCCAGCAAGTCTGCCCTCGTAATCACAAACGACATTGTAATCGACCTGTCCTTTCTGAACAGATGCGCCGTCGACCGGCGGTTCTGACTGCGAATGTAGATGTCGCTAATCAGCTCATGCAGACGTGGTACCAAGGACATGGGGAAGTCGGCAGCATCAATAACGTGGAGGACGTGGTTGTATTTCCAAGGAGTTTCCTCGATCGTGGCGGCGATGGAATGAATGCTGGGGTGGAAGATGGATTGACCCATGTGATGGTGGGTGAGGACATGGCAACGGTCGCAAAGGGGCGGTTTGCGGGACTGGTCGTGTTGGTCTATGGTTTGTCAGTGTTAGTTATGATGTCATAGGTGCCTTTATAAGATTATCAGTCACCATTATCACTTACTTGTTAGCTCCAAGTTCGGATTTTCCTCCAGGATCAAACTCTTGGGGTCAATCCCCAGCTGCTTCAACTTCTCTTCACCAATCTGATTAATCACCGCCAACACCTGATGATTCTCCTTAATTTCCTCCACCTTCTCCCGCTCCCCTCGCTTCTCCTCCAACCCCAAATACTCCCTAACCGCCTTCCTCTCCAGCCCGAAATACCCTGGATGCTTTGGCGACTCCATTTGCGTAAACGCCCCACACCCTGAGCATGTCGCCGGTAAACTCCGTTTCAACTCGACAGCCGGCGGTAACATGGTAGCAGATGCCTCGGTGGGCCGGACGAGGCGTGAGGGCGCGAGGCCGCTGCCGAGGTCCACGGGGATTGAATTAGGGGCACCGGTATCAGTGCTTTTGTGGCGGAGTAATTGCGTAAAGGTTCGTGGGATTGTCCGTCGGGTGGGGATGGTTGTGTGGGTGGGACGGAAGCGGAAGCCCCGGACGGGAAGGGTCCGATACATGCCGGAGGCGGTATATCTACAATGAATTGCTTCAATACAAGCAGATCTAAGAAACAAACAAAAAAAGAAAGGGAAATTCACAATTTTCAAAAGATCCAAAAGAGAAAAGAATTAGTCACCAATATCGTACAAAAAACACTAATTTTTGTCTAACAATACATTCTTTTCTTCAGCTGACATCACTTTTTACTATTTTTTTTCTTCTTCACATGTCCATAGAAAATTCCATTAATCTTGATCAGGATCCACAGTCGCTTCAAGCGCGCGCCTAACACACTGGAAGAACCCCGGAAGAACCCACCACACGCGTCTATCGCGCCTGGTCAAAATTTCAACCACCACACCTCCCACCATCACAGCCCCTACTGGCCCCCATCGGCCCGGACAAAGGAAAAAAATTGCGCAAACAAGATGGTCGGCACGTTGACAAGATTTCACAAGTTGAGGAAGGTATGTTTTGGAATTCGATGCAAAAAGCTTCATAAATAATTCTTTTGAAACTTTGAAAAGTCGAGATTTACTGACGCATATTTCGGTCATTAGAGAGTAAGTCATTCCGCGAGATCCGATCATATAATGCGATAATGGTGGTTTTGCGTATGGGATAGTTGATAACAAGGATGCTGAATCTGACAACGATAGCTCCTCGACATCAAGTTCGGCCCCGGCGCGGCCGTCTTGCCGCAAACCGTCACCCGCCTCCACCTCGAATTCTCCCTCAAAGCCGACGGCGGCCACATGGGCCCTCGGTACGTCATTTCTCTCCTCCCCCTACTCCCATAATCCTTTCTCTCCTCATCTCTCCAGCTAACACACACACTTTTCCTCCCTCAATAGCCACTTCTGGAAAGAGATGCTCCCCCGCCTCAAATACCACAACCCCGCCATCCCCATAACTATCTCACGCCGCCGCACCACTGACGGCCCCGCTCTCCTAACTGTCTACCTCCGCCAACCGACGGCCCCCCCCGACCTTACTCTGCCCCCCATCACCCCTTCAGGCGTCTCTGCCACCGGGATCCCCGCACCCGCGCCCACCAAGTACGAACAGGCCGTAACCATCGATATGAAGAATCTCCATTGTGAAAGTATCCTGGCCAAGTTTCTGAATACGACCAAGGCGGTTTCGGTGGAGCCGACGGAGGAGGAGAAGAAGGAGATGCAGGAGGTCAAGGTTATGGAGGCGCAGGGGGAGATTGATCAGCGGAGAGTGAAGAAGATGGTAGAGGAGGAGAAGCGGGAGAGGGATATGTTGGAGCGGGCGAGGAAGGATTTGGCGGGGATTTAAGAGTGAAGAGGAAACGGATGGAGATGTCAAGAAGGAATACTGTCACAGAAGGCAAAATGGAGGCTGGCCCGGTAGCCCGGCCATTTGTACAATATCATGTAACATACCAATGCAAACAGTCTATACATATACTAAACTAACAAACCAAAAGCTATGCCTGTTCTATCTAAAAGAAGGGGAAGAAAGAAAACAAAACCAAAGTAAAAAATATTTTAACTAAAGCCAAATCCCTCACTCCCCCTAACTGCCTGCCAAAGTTTTCTCTCCAGTGTCTCTCTTTTACGATACCTCGGCAAACTCAGCGTATTAAAACACGTCCTCCCCGTCGGTAACCTGTCTTCATCACTCCCTTGACAAACAATCTTCAACCGTAACGCCGTAGCCCCTCCGGCCGGCACTCTGTCACTTCCCGTAACAAATGCTAACAACCTTTTCTGATCCTCCACACTGGCTCGTCCTAAAGAATCCCAAAACCACCCAATGACCGGCTCTGTATCGGGGCTTGTAGGCGGCGGTGGTGTCTCACCGGGATCCGGTAATCTATCCTCACGCCATCCGGCGTATTCGGCAACAGCCTTAAGGGTAGAGACATCAATCGGTTCGGAGGAACCAAGAATAAGAAGTTCGAGCTCTTCAGGGCGACAGAAGGACAGGGCGAGAGAGCCGTCCTGGAAGACGCCGAAGAAGCCGGTTTGGAAGGCCTCAAAAGCGCCGCGGACGGAGTAGTCAAGAATCCAGTGAACGTAGGCGTCAACATATTCGTGGCGGTTCGACTTTTTTAAAACGCGTGATTCACCGCGGGGACAAAGCGGAATACTTCGGATTCTCCTGCCTTCCTGGACATTGACCGAAAAGGTCGTGTCCCCAAACACATCGTCAAAATCAACCCCTTCATACTCCAGCGTCGCCTTCAAACCATGAGCCAGAACGGGATTCAGCTCCTCAAGATCATCGAGAGTCGCCCGCCATTTCGGCCAGGTCAACGTCGACGCCAGCTGGTCCGAGGCCGCCGAGCCTAACAACTTCCGGAACAAAAACTGCGGAACAGGCAACCCAAGGATACAGCTGTTGTAGATGGCCAAAGCCACGACAATACCCAGCATGCGAAACTCGTCAAACTTCTTAGACTTGGGGTTAAAGTATGCCAGGTTCGACCGCTCATCGTAGACAAACATGTCATGGCGCTTCGAGAAGATCTCATCCGACAGCTTGATAAACCATTCTCTGCTGAGACCACCATAGTCCTGCCCTTCCTCCCCTTGGAATTGGATCTTGAGTTTGCGCTTGAGGAGCCCCGGGTGCAACAGAGGCCCTTTATGCATCTCTCGTAGACTGGACCCGAGGATATCCTTTCGATCGATACTCAGCATGAAGTCCATGCTCGTTTCCCGCACCAACAAGGCATCTTCAATGGCACTGGCCAATCTTGTCTGATGTTGTGTGGTCTCTGACTCAAACTTCATGAGTGTCTTCTTCAGCTCAATGCCAAACAGGAACGGATAATTGCAAATGTTGAAGGTGTTGGGGCTCTTCTTGAGGTTTGTGAACTCAGTCTGGATATCCAGCAAATCCAGATACGAGAGATAAAAGTCACTCGTCGGGATGATCTGACCCCTCACCTTGATACTCTTCTTTCTTCCAGTTACCCTTTCGGCCGCTGCCTTTGCCTTCGTCCCCACATTCGCGCTCCACAACATGGCCAACAACTCACAAGAAGCCTTAACTTGCCAGTCATCTCTTGTTACACTTGGCGGCGTCGCTGTGGGAACGGCAGAATGCCTCATCGGAAATCCATTATCTGGCCGTCGAATAACATTCATAGTAGCCGCCATATTCTCAAAGGTCGAGGTCCCGGACATAGCTGGTACCGTTGAGCCGAGCATATCATCAAAGGTAGTAGGTGGTGGCGGCTCGGGCCTGCGGAATGCCCTACTGACGGTACGTCGGAGCCGGTATATGAGCAGACCGGCAGCCATCTCTTTGATTTCGGAGAAGCGATAGGCATCAAGATGAGAGAACCACTGAATCAACATCTGTTTTGCCTGAGCGTCTGAAGCGTTGACCAGCAAGCCAATGATCCGCTTGATCACACTTGAGTGGTAACCCTCCAGCGGCTTGATGCTCCCATCCTTGTCCGGGCCTGTAGTGAACCTGTTATTCCGGATGTCCCTCGAGTCATCTTGAAGGCGCCCTCTAAAAGTCTTAACGCCTGGCTGGAACAAGGGACTATAGAGCATCAACAAAACAAAGCGAAGGTCCTGGGCTGTGTGCAACGGAGTTCCCGGTCGTTTAAGAACCTGCTCAGTACTTTTTAGTAAGGTCTTTTGCAAGCGTTCTTGTCCCAGCAAGAGATCAGCTTCAAGCTGGATGGGATTAATGTCATGACTAATCGAGTCGCCGAAGCTATCGTAAACGTTGTTCCAAGCTTCGGCAGCGTTGATGACAATGCGATACCATTCACCGAGGCTGTTCCAGTCGATATTGGCAGATACAGGGGTTCCCTTGGGGTTTGTGGTTTTGAGCGACATAAACGATGCTTGTAAACATTCAAACTTAAGTGAATGTGTGATATAGGTGGCCACAGGCTGAAAAATATACTTGGGCTCAATCACAGGGACTACGGGACATCTCCCGGTTAGTCCGTTACACTGCTGAGCAATGTATCTTTCGAGACAAGTCCGGATCATCACTTGCGTATGTGCTATGTCAATGGGGACTACTGGCAGGGTCTTTTCAACTGCTGATTTGTAAGTATCATGTTCATCTACAAAAAAGAAAAAGAAAAAGGACAGAAGCTCTAAACTTACCTGGACCGCCCACTGGCTTCCTCTTAATCTTTGATCCGGCCGGCGCGTCCCCCGCAACTTTCGAAACCTTGACCTTCATCTTCACCACCTCCAAATCATTGATCATTGCACACTTCTTGCATGCAAAACTCACACCGCCAGCACCAAACTGCATCATATCTCCACAAGTCAAACATCTTTTGGTCACCTGAGCCTCGCCTCCCAGCCACCCCGCCGGCTGCGTCCCCAACTCGTTCCTCTCCTTCTCTCTCCTTTCCTTTTCCACCTCCGGGCTTTTCACCATCTGCCCCATGACGGGCGCACTCTGCACCGGCTCGACACTCCGCCTCCTCTCCCTCACCGCCGAAAAAGCCTGCTGGAAACTTTCTACCAAGCTACTCCGTCTCCTCCTCCTGCTTCCCTGCCGTCTCCCCCTTCCCGTGCCCCAATCGCTATCTTCGTCACTGCCAACCGCCTCCTCGTCTTGTCTTGCACTATTCCTGGCTGCACTCGCCACAACAACAACAGCAGTTCCGGCCTTGCGAAGAGGCCGTTGGATCGTCTCAGCGGTTTCCAGCGACAACAGCGGTGCCGCAGGACGAGAGGGGCCCGCGGAGGAAAATAAGGAAAATGGATTGCGGGATGTCGATGTTGAGCGGGCGCGTGTATGGCCCGGGTTTCTGTGCGTGTGCGTTTGTGGAGGGCGTGGTTGCCGGTGTTTGCGTGCAGGGTAAAAATCAGAGTCGGATCTGCTGGAATACTCCAAGGGATTGGCAAGTGGGGCTGAGTTAATTTCTGATTGGTAATTCAGCGCTGTAATATCAATGGAACGGCGCTGATTTCTGGCCTTTGACGAATTGATGTTTGAAGATGTATTTTGCGCAGATGACGATGCTGGTGCTAGATTCGGTGAGCGTTGAGTGTTTATTGATGTTTTTGAGGCCCTAAATGAGGCTTGTTGTGGTGGTTGTTGATGTTGCTGATGACGAGGGGGCAATGCTGGCGGCATTGCTTGCCCCGAAACACGAACCGCTCCGTGCGAATTGGCCCTTTGTCTAGTATCTGCTCCCCTCTCTGACACTACAGGCCTTTCTGACAGCCCATGTGTATGCGATAAAGACCTCGTAACGCC
This sequence comes from Ambrosiella cleistominuta, assembly GCA_017139545.1. Classification (NCBI taxonomy): domain Eukaryota; kingdom Fungi; phylum Ascomycota; class Sordariomycetes; order Microascales; family Ceratocystidaceae; genus Ambrosiella; species Ambrosiella cleistominuta. The sequence continues at coordinate 42,539 of JABFIG010000151.1, read as the reverse complement.
TAATGATCTACCAGTTGAACCATTAGTTGAAAAATGTTGTTGACTTTGCCTCCCATCACCTTGATAATTCGGCGACAGCATCCCGAGACTCAATACAGCCTCGCCGTCACCGCCTTTTGCATTTTTTTCTCGCCTCCCCTTCTCATAGTCTCTATTTAACGGCGACGTGGGGCAACTACTCCCTCCGGATCCACCCCGAGTATCTAGTTGGGAAGGCACCGGGTAATTCTCGGTGCGCGGATCAGGACGAGAGGAACTGTTGCGGCGGTGGGGGCGGGGAGGGAGAATCGGCGGCGGGGTTGTCGACGGAGAGCGATGGCGGGGTGGCAGCGTTGGAGGGAGTTGGTCGTCGGTGGGAGTTCGGTAGTGGCGACGGGTGTTGGGGGTGGAGGAAGATGTGCTGTGGGGTGTTGACGATGAAGATTGGTAAGCCGCGTAACGGCGGTGGGCGGCCTTACTGGCTTCTTCGGCGGGAGTGCCACGGCGGGACCAGAAGACCATGATGGGGTGGCTGGTGTGTATGATAAGCTAATGTAATTTGGTTGGTTCAACTAAAAGGGTGATTGTAAATCGGATTGAACTGTGTGAGATTGATTTGATGATACTGGCATCGCAGAATATATACAAAATATATATCAAATCTTTGTATACAACAAATCTACCAACAGGACGATATCCCTGTTCCTGAAGAGCCTCAAACTTCGTTAATCTATACGTAAACGTCAAAAAAAACAGATCGCCACGACTAGCTATATGATAAATGCCAAGGTACAACAAACAGACTAATTCCCACCCATACCACATTAGATTCTTACTCATATACATATATATATATACGTTGTCCGTCTGTCCGCCTATCCACCCCAAGCAAGACAATGACAACATCAACCAGCCCCACGGACTCCCTCACCCGCTCATCCACTCTGCTCGCCAACGATGCCTAAAAAAACAAGCATGCAATGCAATGTAGGCTGGAACAGGGTACAAAGCGGCCCTGTAGAGGACCTACCTCTCGGAATGATCTCGACTAGGTCCCGGGGAGGTCTACAACTTTTGATGGAGGAAAACTGGCCTTTTTTTTTATATGTATACGTCTTACCTAATATCTACATTGACCACCAATTTCCAACTGTGAAGCAAGTTTGGCGTCAAACACTGAAATCCCAATGAACCCGACGAAGCCGACCTTGTGTCTCACAAACTTCTTACTCAAACCCGCACAGATCACGGTCACCCGCCCTCTATCCAAACATTCCCTAGTATGTCACCTTATATCTCTATCCAAAAGAAAGTCTGTATCTTCATGTATTCTTCAAATACACAATTCATTCCCATCACCTACCCATCACCAGCACATGTACAATCCCCCTGATAGGCGCCCGCCCTCCATTTTCCCATCCATCCATCACTCTCACTGCATCATCGTTCCATGCCCCTTAAACCACATGGCATGGCATCGCATGGCTTCCACTTTACCGACACCCCACTCACATTCACACTTGCTCGCTCGCAAAGGGGGGGATAACCAGGATCCATTCACCACTCAACACCGACAAGCAACCAAGCCTTGGCCACACCTCCATTGATGACGTGGTAGTTATCCAAATGATGAGGCTGACGGGGTCAGTGGAGAGGAATCCCAACCACTTGATATTGTTTGTCGATGACTAAGGCTCAGGCATCGACTATGCATGATCGAGTCATCCATCTTGATAATCACTGAAACCTTGCAGACAACTTTCGCCCTAAAACAATGGATCCAGATAACCTCAACCCTAGAGGGCCGTCTTATCACACCTCCAAGTCACCACATGTTCATCCATTTTATCTCAAACTTATCCCGACATGTTTATTCTTTTGATTTAATCAATTAAATCCAATGCATAACAAAATTCCAAGCTTTACCCGAGTAAATATCCACTTTAATCAAAGACAATGGCTGCCTTCACCGCCGACTTGTTCCGGATGCTCTCCAACGCCTCACCCCACTGCTCTAATTTGAAAGTCTTGTTGACAACCCCCTCAGTCTTCACCTTTCCGGAATCTAGGTAATCAATCGTAGCCGCTACAAATTGTCTCTTGTTAGTCATCACTGTTACGACGTTCTACAGCCGGTCTGGCCATGCACATGGCCTTCGGTGGGTTAAAGCGTGGGGGGGGGGCTACTTACGGAACATGTATGTCTCAGAGAATGATCCCAAGATGGTAATCTCATTACCAAAGATCTTGGCTGGAGGCCACGAAACTTTGGCGTTGTCCGCATAGACACCGTAGACAACGAGAGTGCCGCCTCTCCGCACATAGTTGATCGCATCCTCCAAGATCTTGATAGATCCAGTGGCCTCGACGACAATGTCAAAGCCATATGGGTTGCTCTCCTTCAAGGCATTGAACTGCCCTTCAGGATCCTGTCTTGATAGCTCAATGTATGTATCCGCCGCATCCAACTTCTTGGCCAAGTCCATCTTGAGACCAGACGGCGCCGCAATCGTCACCTGGCAGCCACCGTTATGTCTCAACAGCTGCGCCAACATCAGGCCCGTCGGCCCCGCGCCAAACATCAACACGTGGCTTCCCAACTTGGGCGCAATTCTCTCCAGGCCGTGGCACGCGCAACTCGCGGGCTCCAGTAACGTTGCATCCACATCGCTCAGATTGTGAATCTTGAACACCTTGGCGGCCGGATACGCACAGTACTCAGCGAAACCACCGTCCATGGTGACACCGTGGGCTTCAAAGTGCTCGCAGAGAAGCGGCTTTCCGCGACGGCAGTAGAAACATTCGGTGCATAGTTCCGAGTTGTCCGCGGCAACACGGTCGCCGATTTGGAAGCCCTTGACTTTAGGGCCAACGGCAGCGACAACACCGACGGTTTCGTGACCAGGGATGAGGGGGAATTTGGCGATAAATTGTCCCTCATGAATGTGCAAGTCTACATTGGAGAAAAAAAAGAAAGCAACGGTTAGCTAATCTGTCTAGGAGATTGCACATCTATTACAAATTGAGCCATGTGTGTAGGATTATATCATCAACTGATTTTAGACGATGTATGGGAATTGTAGTGGGGAACCTCAATCAAGTAAGAAAAGCCGCTCCCACGTTATGTGAGTCCCCAAAATAAACCGGCAATCGCCTTCACGATCAACGATTACCGATACCGATTGGGCAATGATAAAAGAGAAGATATAATCAACGATAACGACATAAACTGATTAAGTGATAACTGTGGAATTCATGAAAAAAAAACTTACCAGTACCGCAGACACCGCAAGCCTTGACCTTGACAAGGACGTCATTCTCACGAAGGGTCGGAAGCGGAACCTGGACGATAGACCACTCTTCGGGCTTCTCGTAGCGGAGAGCCTTCATAGACTTGGGAAGATCAGACATGACGAAGACAAATAATTAAAGAAAAACGTATCAACCGTGATATATCAATGTATATTCGTAGCTAGTTTCCAGCAACTCAAGATCATAAGCTCTTTATAAAAGAAATGTATATATATATAACGTTTCAAACGCCTCTTCTACAAAACCTCTCCAAAAACGGCGTTCCCTCCCTTTTTATAATCAGCAACCCGCCGTCCCTTCCGTTTCCAGAAATTATGTTTCTATACACTGTATACACATACCATAAACTTCCTTCCTGAGTACGTGGGCCGAGCGCTTTCACCTAGTTTGATGTTAATATTTCTGTCAGCTTCAATCTGTGGGGACGCCAGTTTAGATGCATAGATATCTAGACGGGAACCTAGGGGGTGGGAATAAAGGGATATGGTCGGTGGCGTGGACCGGGGTGGTGAGGAGGGGATATTTAGGGTTGGCTACACTGCAGTTATGCGGACGGGGTTACCGTTTTATTTTGATGGACAGAGACATAATTCATGAAGCCATCAACTGGCATTTTAATTCAGTCCACATTGTGTGATAACTACCAGAAATGAAGGAATCTTAATAACTTGATCATGTTCACCTCCCAAATTCATTTCTAAACTACACCCCCTCTTACGCTAAATCCATCTCTTGCCTTTCCCTTCAGCTATGACATCTCCATCGCCACCCAGCCTTGCCTCCCACACATTCCTATTGCTCAAGGGTCCGCCCTGGCTCACTACAAGACAGTCAGAAAAAAAGAAACAAGCACATAATCCAACAGTAACGGATGGTCAGACGCGGCACGGCAAGGCGGGGGATGTGGGTCTTGGGAGGTGTTTTGATGTTTCTGAGGTTGTGGGGGTGGAGATAGGGCAACGTGAAGCACCAAGTGAAGGAACAAGTGGTCAAAGATGAGGACAAAGACAAAGACAAAAACAAGGAGGGCATCGTCTGATGTTAGACGATGGCGGTCCTTCTATTTGTGTGGTTCGTATAACAATCTCCAAGAATATCATGTATTCTTAACTCTATGTCATTCACATATCTGCCATATCCAGACTTTGAATCTCTTTCATCTTCATTCTCTTTCCCGTGTTTGTATCTTGAACATCTCAGGAAATCTCGCATTCGCGTAGTTCCCTTCTCCACCCAAAAGAAACGTCTCGTTTGAATCCCTCAGCATTGTGACAATGGATTTCCTTCTCCATATGATCACAAACCAACCCATTCACTTACAGGCCAGTCCCCACTTACGCCAGCTCGATCATGAATCGTGCGTTGAATCCTCCATAATCTTTATGACCCGTCACACTTCGAATAACTATGTAACTAAGTAACTAAATTCAATTCAAATCCTACACATAATAGATACTTCAGAATATCCGCATACTCCGACTTTCATAACCTCTCCTCACCCCTCCTGATATCCGAATGAAACTCTATCCCATTCAACACATGTGACATCCGTCTTTCCCCGCTCAATGTAAATATCACACCCCCATTGGTCTTTCCAAATCTAGTACCCCGCAACCCCCGGGGAACACGGAAGCGACCCTCATTCACACCATTGACGGCAGAAAACCTTTGTTTATGGTTTGTTGGTTTTCAGTCTGCGGCTTTTCGGTTAGGTGGCGAGCATTTTTTGTTTTGAGCCGCAGGATGGCGTGGCGATGTCATTATTCAATTAATGTAAACGAAGCAAACTGCAAAATAAACTAGGGGGTTAGTCAATGGAGAAAGGAAAGGAAAGGTCTCGATCGTTATCATCTTTTAAAACCAGTATTTATAAACATTCTGCAAGGCCGAAAGCGATAACATATTATATTAAGTTTTGATACACTTAAGATTGTTACCCACACCATGTACTTTACACCCTGTATTTTCTAACCGAGTCAGGAATTTCGATAACCCCACTAAAACACCATGTAAAAAAAACGATACACATATATACTGAGTACCGAGAAAAGACTGCTGAGTTTTGTCCAATTTTTTATTGATTCATCCTCCTTTTTTCAAAGATAGACACAATGTGTAAAACAACCTAAAAGCATCTCTCTAACTCCGCGATTCCGAAGAGTAAATAATCTGATGAGTGCCCAAGGAAATAAAAACCAGCTTTCTTTTCGTGTGTTGGTTGCTGATAGTGATTCCCGAGGTGAAGTCCTTCTCTAGTAATGTAAAACCAAAAGAAAAAGAAACCCCCACCGTTCATTTCTTCATTTCTTTCACCCCCTACGCAGGTCGTTACGTAGGGAGATACTTGATGACTGGTACCCCGTTTAAAACACAGGTCCCATCCCCTTCACTGATGTTTTCCAACATATGAAGCTCGCACGTTATAACTTCTGCTGTGTTTTTTATGATGCTTCATCCAAAGAAACCGTCGTCAGATCCCGTTTTTTATTAAAGGAATTCTAAATTTACGAAGGGGGAGCGCCACCACGGCCAGCGCCACCACGGCTACAAGAAAATATGTTAGCATTAAAGAACAAGCGGATATAACAGTAAGTTAGACGCAAAGAACCATTGACGGCCAGAACTGGCAATAGTTTCAGATACGTCAGTGTTATCCACAATTAAACGTTCTGTCACTATGGTGTCCTAGCCATATAGAACCCCTTCCATCTTTTCTGAACATGGATCAAAACATACAACTGAGGAGCAAAACCACCAGCAGCACCCTCCTTCTCGCCCTCGCCTCTGCGGCGGTAGCCACCCTCACGGTCGCCACGGCCACGGCCACCGAAGCCTCTGCGCTCGGACTCAGGAAGCATCCCCCGGGGAGGAGCGTTGGGGCGCTGCTGCTTGATGTGGGTGGTGGGGACAATCTCAGCGGGCAGGTGAAGCCACTCGCGGAGGTAGTCCAGACCCTCAGCAGTGAGAGTATAGTAGTACCACTGCCACGAGAACTGGGTCTTGACATAGCCTTTGGAGTTCAGGGACTGCATAGCCTTGATAACAAACAGGTTCTTGGTGTCGATATCGGGATGCTTGGCAAGGTTGAAGTCCTTGGGGGCCACAAGGACACCCTCACGGAAGAGGTACTGTTATCAGGGAACACATGTTAGATTCACGAGTCTACAACTTGAGAGAAAGCGCCTGCAGAGAGGCGGCTGATGACTCCAATGTCACAATAATTCGACAGCAGTTCAAGATCGGTTCGACGTCGGCGGTTTGATTATGGACTGGCGAGTTATTCGTTTGCTTTATATCGAATCGTCGGCATGTCATTTAAGATTTGCCTTTTCTAATGTTGGTCCTCCGCGATTCGGTGCCCCTTGTCTAATATCCAATTCGCAATCCTATCCCAGACATTTTGAGTTGTCGATTTATCGTTGTGCATCCATCAAATTATCGACGTCGAAAGCGAAGATGAAAAATGATTGCCGCGGTCAAAAAATTGTTGACGAGGAATAACATACCTCGTGGATGAGCTTGCGATCAGCCTTGGGGATAAGCATTGTGGCGGTCTTGACGATTTGACAATCGGTGTACAGTCGAAATATGAGGAGGGGAAAGTCTGAGTAGTCTACTCTGCAATGTTCAAATTGGATCATTTTTGTGTGGCCTAAAAACCCTACATAGACCGTGGGACAGGAATGGATTTCTCCGCTAAGACTGTGAATTTTGATGCTGAAAAGATTGTGGACGTGGCGTTTTAGCTGCCACGTGATTATGCCCACATTTAGCGCCACAGATAATGGGAGATGCTTTATCAGTATTATCAGCTTATTGTAAGACTCTTTATAATCCCTGCAGAAGCAAGGTGCTTAAGGTAGCAAGCAAGGCTGGTCTGCTTGAATTTGGTTGGTCATGCGCGCAAGGAATTTGACGGTGGTCGTGAACTAGTAGAGAAGATTTAACTTAACTTGAAGTATAGATAGTTGCCTTCATAAAAGATATCCCTCGACATCATATCGATTCTTCTTTTGCTTTATACGCAGAACACTTTTTATTTTACCTAAAAAATCCAAATACCTGACAACAAACATTGTCGACACGAACTACAAATCGTATCTCGCTCATTCGCAGACCACTTTGCACCACAAACCCCACATTCTACTACCCCATACTACCACTATGGATACACCAAAGATTAATGTTCTTATCTCCAGCATTGCTGGTCTGGGCCTGGCCTCTACGGTCGTCCTTCCCATTGATCGTACCGCCACTGCCGCCGACCTTTGGACCGCCATCATCCACCGCTTCGCCATCAATTCCCATTCCTGCCGCTATATTCTCTCCACTCACCGTAACGATGTCATCAAACCCACTTGTACCGCCTCCGTCACCAGCTTCGCAGGCTCCGAGTCTTCTGACATGCTGACATTAAGGCTATGGGCTCCTCTTTGCGGTGGTAAGGGTGGTTTTGGATCTCAGCTGCGTGCCGCTGGTGGTCGTATGTCGTCAAGGAAGAAGAGGGATGGCGAGGATAACGGATCCAGCAGAAACCTGAGTGGCCGCAGAATCAGAACTGTCAATGAGGCTAAGGCTTTGGCTGAGTACCTGTCCATGAAGCCTGAAATGGACAAGAGGCAAAAGGAACAACGCCGGGAACGTCTCGAGAAGGTTATCGAGATGGCCGAGAAGAAGGTCGACGAGATCAAGAACGGAGGAAAGGGCAGATTAAACGAGAAATGGATTGAAGACAAGAAAGAGGCTACTGAGAGAGCACGACTGGCTGTTATGGAGGCTGTGAAATCTAATGCTGCCGTGCTTGGCACTTCACAGGGCTCCCAGACCAGTGCACCCGCAAATGCTTCCGAGGAAGAGGATGCTAAGAGCTCTGGATCGGATTCAGCTGAAGCCTGCAGTTCATCGCCCAAAGTGGCTGAAAAGCCCCAAACTTTCTTTGGGTTTGATGATGATGACGAGTTCATGAGCTCAGATGATGAATGAGGATGGCAAAATGATAGATACTACGATGGGTTTACGTTGTTTATATTCAGCGGTAATGACGTTTGGGTTAGCTGCGTTTTCTCAATTTTGGAAACAATAATATACTACTAATTGTTTCTGTTATGATTTCTGCAAACTCGGTACATCATACACAGCGACCATCAACTTGCGACCAATGATATGCATGTTCAAATTCAGTCATTCACCTACATCTATATTATGTACTACCCGAGACTGCAGTCACATGCATTATGCTGAAACGATTAATACAACAAGCAACCCTTCACATGCAAGAGGAATTGAAACGGAAAGATAAAGATGAGACTGTCTTCTCCAGATAAAGATCTAATACAATTCAACCAAGCTTGGGAAAGAGCATGATTTACGCATCCAGGTTAGCGGGGAAAGTGCCAGCCTCTGTAATAGTTAGTATACGTTTTGTATGATACTGTCACATTTGAATTTGCGATATAATTCGGGGTCAGAAAACAAACATACCGCGCTGCTCATCCCAGCGGCCGTACCAGGAAGAGGGGCACAGGGAGCGGTAGGCCAGGTAGAACTGTGACAGATGTTAGAAGCATGGACTGATTGAAGGGGAACCTCAAAGTCAATGGCTCGGTTCAACGGAGATCGCATTTATGGCATCATCGCCAATAAAAACGCATTCTCAGGACCAGTCCATGAGCCTCTCATAGCGCATCATACCTGGCGGCAGGGAGCGAAGTCCTCGCCCTTGGCGTTGATGCATTTGTGGTAGTCAACGTAGTTTTGCCAGCAGTGCTTGGTCTGGTTCTGGTTGGGGAAGCGGGCGTCGACACCTATTACAGCGGAAGAGTCGGATGGTTAGGAACAGAGGCTGATGATACATGGGTTGACATATGATATTCCCAAGCTATGTACAAAGTATGGAGTATATGCGGGGGGTGGGAGGCAATTAGCAATGATATCGGAAGTCGTGGGGATTACTAGCGGCCGGAAGGATCTCCGGAATGAAACAAGACAGCGGTAACGGGAGTAGCGGGACTCGGTAGGCGGGGCAGTGAACCGAACAGAGGGCAACAACACAGATAACTTGGACATATAACTGTAAGTCATAGTACAACTCAATTTACATACCAGCTATAGTAATTGGATTAGTCTTGGGCCACTTAAACACAATTATACCACCGGTACCATGGCCAGCACAACTGTGCCTGCGCCGGCAGCGACCACCTATGACCTCCAAGATTGGCGGCAACCCACCAGTATTACGGGCACACTACAGGCCATTGGGTACCAGGTGATAAGAATCGAGAATAAAAAACTTACCGGTGACGAACTTGAAGGGCTTGGTGATTTCCTCGTCAGACATTTTGGCAGTTATCAGTTGTTTTGGTGAAGCAAAAGGTGAAAAGTTGAAGCGACAAGACAAGGCTTTCAATTGAAGAGGTGCAAAAAACAGCAGTGCTGATGAGGAATTGAGATTGGAAGTAGATAACCCAGACCCCGGCAAAAAAAACAGAATGGGAATGCTGCGATTCGAGGCCAAAAGGCTCTTTGCCCTGGCCTAGTCAAATGTAAAGCTAGGCTTTGTTCACTTTGGCCGAATTGTCGAATCAGATGCCAGGCGTTTGGGGGCACTATGACCCTCTACGCTGCCGGAAATGGTCGATGACAAGTCAAGTACAGAGATTTCCAAGCCTGGAATCTAAGGCGGCAATTTGATTGGCCTGTCTGGTTTCCGGTTTCTCTGTTTCCTGTTGCGCAATCCCGGAATCTTGAGCGCAGTAGTAACAGACCCGGGCTTGTCAGTGACTAAATTAGGGACTGAATCATGCCATTTTGACGATTTTGAGTGGGTCACATGCCACTGCAGTGCCTGGTAAGCCTGAAGTGTACACCTAATTTTACTGTAAAGTAAAGTCATAACCTTACAGGCCGCTGGCCCGCTGGCCCGGCACAGAAGGGGACGGTAACAAATTACCCGCCAATTACAACCAAAACCTACCAAAACTTCAACCCGCCCGTTCAAGATCGTTTCTCGATCCTCGCTCCCCCCATTTCAAAACCTTATCCACCAAAATTCCTTGATTCAGATTGATCTTGATAGACATATCTCCGCTCCACACAATACATAAGTCACGATGTACGCTACTCTTGGCCTCCGCATGTTGCGCCAGACTCCTCGTCTGATGCGCTCCTCTCCCGTAAGTTTATTCCCAATCTGTCTGATGGGATAAGAGAATTAGGCTTTTTTTGTCAATAGAATTGCCGGTAGTGGTACATGTTTAATGGTTGCACACTGCTGCCGCCCGAAGTGCTTCCGGGGGTTTTCGCGATTAAGTTTTGCCAGTGCAACATGACGCCCATCCTATGGCAAGATATCACAGATATCTGAACTGATTATGAGCTATGTTTGGTGGCAATTGGTATCCTTGTGAGATGATTGGCGTTACGGTTCCAGTACCCAAATTCCAAGGACATGTCAAAATACTTGATTTCTACTACAATCTGCAAGTGTGGTGCTGCATGTTGGGCACATTATTCACATGAGGATGAAATTATAGTTTATGAGCTAATGAAGGTTTCCTGTATAGGTTGAGGACCAGGCTGGTATGTAATTATCCTTTTTTCACCTTTCCGTCCTAGACTGATTGCTCGGACTCGAACTCTGATACCGAAACCGAAACCGAAAATATCAATATCCGGAACTCTAGACTTGACCCCCACTTACTCAATTTCGATCTGGCATAAACTCAAGTCTTGAACCGACCATATCATCATGTTCGGTCGAACTTTAGACTAACGACATTCCATCAGTCCACGGCATCACTGGCCGTCTCGCCAGACTCAAGTCTGTTCCTACTGAGCTGTACCCCCTCGGTACGATATATCCTTTCCATCTTTTGGATTATTAATATGTTAAGTCTTAATACTGACTCTCCATAGCTGTCGTTGTTGCCTTTGCTGTCTCTGCTGGCTGCTATTCTCTGTCGCGTCACTTGCTGACTGACAAGACTATCCGTCTGGCCCGCCAAGGTGGCCCCTCTAAGCAGGATCCTCCTGCTCACCACTAAATGCTATATTGTGGATCCGGTGATGGAGTGTTATTTGGGGGTTTAGAGAATGATATTGTGTGCACAAGATGAGGATAGTTGCTATAGAAAGCTTACCTCCGTCACATTAACCAGTGGCATTGTTTGTATGGATGAGCTGAATATAATGATTGCATATTCTGATCGTTTTTTTTTACATATATCTGTTTCACTTGTTATGATGTGTCGAAGTGTTGCTAAATTAGATTGCAAAGAAACATCAAATATTGTATGGTATTATGCAAACAAATGCAATGCATCGATCCTATAAATGCTAACGCTTTTGCCCTAAGATTTAATGACCCGTGAGATGACCGAAAAAAATTACAAGCAACTGAACAATCAATAAAAACCACCATTTCAACCTATGAAGTGGCAGGTTTTGGCCCCGCCACATCCAGTCTCTCAAGTCCTTGCATAGGGTCTCCCACCGGTGCCTCACCGGCGGCATCATCTGCAGCATTTTGCGCCAACCATCCTTCCTGTGAAGTATGTTAGTTCGGGGTCTAAAGAATGATTTTGGTCTATCGATAGCTTACCTGTTCCCAAACAGCTTTTTTGCTTCCTAATCCTTCTGTTGTAGTCTTTGGCGCTTTTGCCAAACTGCACTTTAACACCTTCCCAAACAACTCGGCTCCATCCATATTATCAATTGCCTCCAATGCATCATCTGGATCTTCGAATTCAACATAGGCATACCCCCTATTCATAGCCTCGACAACCTCTAGATCTTCATTTCGCTTTGGTGAATGCCTGTCATTGGGAACGGAGACCTCAACAATCTCACCAAAGGGGAGGAAGGCGTCGCGGACGTGGGAGGCGACAACGCGGGGAGCGAGGCCACCAACATGAACAGTGGCTTTCCAGCGAGCTTCAGTCATTGCGAGTTTTGGGGGTGGGAGGCGAGCGAAGGCGGCTGTAGTTGTTGGCAGTGGGTGATGTTGCGGCGCATGGCGGCGCAAAGTGAGATGAGGTTATGCGATCACGTGGAAGAGCTGCCTGACAGCTGGTATTGCTCTGCGACAGCTGGCATATTCTGTGACAAGGGTTCTGAAGCTGGAAGGTGGGGTGGTGCATGGTACCCCTGCAGATTCCTAGTCTGAGCATGGATGCATTTGTTAAACAGAAGAAGACAGCTTGTTGATAGTGGGTTATCTGTGTTGCTTCAGGGCCAGAAGAGGTCACGATTGCTCTGTTGGGCAGGCAATTGACCAATAGGCGGGCTGATAGCACTGTGCAATCTGGCTTCTAATGGTAGTTATGGAAACTTGAAGTTGAAGTGAGGCCCAGGACACCCAAGCAACGAAGATGAAGCAAGACGAATTGGCGTCGATATTCTGAGAGTTGCTGTTTAAATCCCATTCCACTGTCTCGTGTTAGCTTTTCAGTGTCATTCTTTCATCTCGATATTGTATTAATCCTTAATTTTCTGCTGTCAGAACTGCAGCTCTTGTAAGAAGTCCCGCTTACAGCCCCTCCACCCGACATAAAACAGCTACTACTCTCTAGATTGTAGATAGCTAGCTACGTCGATTCATTGCCTGCTTGTATATCTACTGTCTTACAAGCGACCTTGTGGACGCACACAACAACAACCATTTACAAAAATTCCGATATTCCCCATTACTCCCGGAAGCACCGTCGACTCTGGATTACATAAATATGGTTCGCCTCCGTGAGATCCAGCGCACGGCGGCGTTCGCTTGGTCGCCCGGCGCGACAAAGCCACTAATTGTCACGGGTACCCGTGCCGGTGCCGTCAACACGGATTTCTCTTCCGAAACTAAGCTAGAGCTATTTGATCTAAATCTGGATGGTCCCAGCAACTTGGACCTCCAGCCTATTGCGAGCATTAGCTCTGATCAGAGGTAAGAGGTCCCTGAATGAGAACCATGTGATAGGGTATCTCGGTTCTATGCAGCCACTAACAACGAAATGTCTGACTAGATTCTACGACTTGGCTTGGAGTCAGCCTGATGAAAAGCACCCTCAAGGTATCATTGCCTGTGCTCTCGAACAGGGCACGTTAGATCTGTATGATGCTGCCAAACTCATTTCCGGTGCCTCGGCCGAAGACTCTCTCCTCTCCCGCACATCCAAGCACTCGGGTGCGATCAAGTCTCTGCAATTCAGCCCGTTAAAACCCAATATTCTCACTACTGCCGGGGCCCAGGGTGAAGTGTTTGTCTATGACGTCAACGACGTTTCTTCAGCGCAGCGCCTTGGTACTGTCAACGCGCGGCCCGATGAGATTGAGTGTGTTGCGTGGAACCAGACACATGCTCACATTCTGGCGTGGGGAAGCACTGGTGGTCTGGTCACTGTATGGGATCTGAAGAATAAGAAAGAGTCTTTAACTCTGAACAACAACCGCAAGGCTGTCAGTGCTATCGAGTGGGACCCTGTCAATTCTACCAAGCTAGTGACGGCGTCACTGGACGACCATACCCCCGTCATTTATAAGTGGGATCTTCGCAATGCGAACGCACCTGAAGTCACGATGCAGGATCACCTCGGCGGTGTCCTGTCTATCAATTGGTGTCCTCGGGATCCTGATTTGCTTGTTTCTTGCGGTAAGGATTCTCGGACTCTTCTCTGGAACCCCCAGACGGGCCAGAAGTACGGCGAGTTTCACGAGAGCACCAACTGGAACTTTTCCGCCAAGTTCCATCCTCACAATCCTTTTTTCGTTGCCTCTGCCAGCTTTGACGGCAAGATTGTCGTTCAGACGCTCCAGAACACCAACCCTGCTCCCCAGGAGGCTTCTGTCCAGGGCGGTTTGGATGGCGAGGACTTCTTTGCCTCGGCTCAGGCTCAGCCTAAGGAGTCTTCATTCTCTCTGTCCAAGCCTCCGAGATGGCTCGAGCGTCCCATTGGTGCTTCGTTTGGGTTCGGTGGCAAGCTGATCATCTTCAAGTCTATCGCTGATAAGGCCCGGCCGCCCAAGGTGGTCATCAGCCAGTTTTCTTCCAGCTCGGAACTTGCTGAGGCTGCTACTTCTTTCGAGACTAAGCTGTCTGGTGACATTAGAACTCTATGCGAGGAGAAGCTGGAGAAGGTGGCTGACGAGAGTGAGAAGGCTGACTGGGAGTTGATGAAGACATTGACGGACAACAGCAATGTAAGCACTCGTGACCGGCTTGTCGAGTTCCTTGGTTTCGACAAGAAGGTGATTGTTGGTGTTCCTGTGGCGGAAACGGAAAAGTCGGAGAAGGCGGAGACAGATTCCAAGAAGGACGGCGACGACTTTTTTGGCGGTGATGATGACGGTGAGCTCGATGAGGAAGACTTCATGGCTAGTATCTCGGCTTCCAAGAGCGCCAAGACGGGCACTCCTTTCTTTCTGTACGATGAGTCCGAGACCAACACTGAGCAGGACATTACCCGTCTGCTTGCCCTTGGTGGCTATGAGAAGGCCGTCGACCTGTGCATCCAAGAGAAGCGCTGGGCTGATGCCTTTATCATTGCTAACTACTGTGGTGCTTCGCTGAAAGACAAGGTCCAGGCCAAGTATCTAGTTCAGGCCGAGGGCAAGCCCAGCTACCTGCGCGTCATGGCTTCCGTGATCAACAAGAACCTCTGGGATATCGTACAGAACGCCAACCTCGACGACTGGAAGCAGGCCATGGCCATTCTGTGCACTTATGCCGACAGCGGCGAGTTTTCGGATCTGTGTGAGACTCTTGGTGACCGCGTTCTGGAAACCGGCGACCGCAAGAACGCTGCTTTCTGCTACCTGGTTGGTTCCAAGCTGGAGAAAGTTGTCAACATCTGGATGCAGGACATGGAGCGGTCCCGTGAGGCATTTACGAAGCTGTATGCTATTGATAGCAGCTTCACTATTCACACTCGGATTCTCCAGGCTTTCATTGAGAAGGTCGAGGTCTTCCGAACTGTCACCGGCTTCAAGGACACGGAACTCGGCCAGACTGCCGACTGGAAGCTGTCCGAGCTGTACTCCAAATACAACGAGTACGCCAACATTGTCGCTGAGCAGGGCCAGCTCAACATTGCGCAAAAGTATCTCGATCTTTTGCCTACCGAGTATCCTCTGGCCAAAGTTTCCCGCGAGCGCGTCAAGCTGGCTACTGCTCCATCTAAGGCCAAGCCGGCTGCTACTGCCAGCAAGCGTCTGCCCACTCGCAACGCCCCGGCTGTTGTTCCCGGTAGTGCTTCTTACCAGCCCATGTCTCATGGTCCCAGTTCTTCCATTGGCGGTATAGGTCTTGGCTTTGCTCCAGCTGCTTCCAACATTGTCGGTACCCCTAGCCCAGTTGGTTCTACTGCCACCAAGTCCTTCAAGGCTCCTCCGGGTCCCAACTACCACGCTCCGGTTCCTGGTACTGCCCCACTTAACCCCTACGCTTCTGTTGCTGCTTCCTCTCCTTCCGCTGCCAGTGCCAACCCGTATGCTCCCAGTGCTTCAGCAAATCCCTACGCTGCTGCTGCTGCTCCTCCCGCTCCGTCATATGGCGGCTTTATTCACCCAGCCCAGAACTTTGGTGTTCCTCCGCGCAGCACTCCTCCTTCCGCGGTCGGCGTTGCTCCTCCTTCAAAGGCCAAGAACATGACGGTGTGGAACGATGTCCCCATGGTCACCAAAGTCCAGCCCCGGAAGTCTACTCCTCAGCCTAAGACCGTTATCAACTCGCCTTTGCCCGGTGGCATGACTGCTCCCCCTCCGCAGAGCCCCTATGGTCCTCCCTCTTCTTCTACTCCTCCCCCTCCCCCTCCTCCCAAGGGTCCTGCTCCTGCTGCCCGCGTTACTTCTCCTCTGGCTGGGCCCCCGTCCCGGCCACAGTCCCAGGCTACTAACCCCTATGCTCCTGCTCCGCCACCTCCGGGTCCGGCCCCTAAGAGGGTGAACTCTCCTGCTACCTACGGTGCTCAGCCTAATCGCTATGCTCCTGCTCCTGCTCCTGCTCCTGTTACTGGTGGTCCGGCTTCTAGCATTTCCTCTCCTCCGAGCAATCCTTATGCACCGGTTCCTCTTTCTAGCAACCCCTATGCTCCTGCTACTTCTCCAGCGCAATCCAACCCCTACGCTCAAGGCCCCTATGGTGCTACTCCTCCTTCTCAGGGTTCCCGTCCACCGGTTGGGCCTCCTCCTGTTTCTCGGCCTCCTCTTGGCCCCCCGCCCAGGGCTGGTCCTCCTACGGTTGCTCGCCCTCCTTCGGCTGTCGCTCCTCCTGGCCCTGGTTCAACTGCTCCTTCAGTAGCTCCATCAGTCTCAGGTGACCAGGGCGGTATCCCCGAGAATGCTCGCGAGATGGTTGAAATCATCAGCAAGGAGGTTGCCAAGGTTGCCTCTCTGGCGCCCCAAAATTTTGCTGTCCAGGTCAAGGACACCCAAAAGCGTATCAACCTGCTATTTGACCATCTCAGCAAGGGCGAGCTGGTGCAGCCTGACACTATTGAGCAACTTTCGGAGCTCGCCAGACATCTGGCCGCACGAGAGTACCAGGCGGCGCTGGATATCCAGGCAAATATCCAGAAGAACAAGCCCGATCAGTGCGGCAAGTGGATGGCGGGTGTGAAGCGGTTGATTAGCATGAGCCGGGTGACAAATGCAGCGTAAATGGTGTATAATGGGATATGTATAAACGGATGTGTTATGAATACGGGTTTCTGCTTTTAGCCTATTTTATAGTAATTAAGTATCTTTAATTTTACCAAGGTATCTTTAGGTTTGCAGTACAGAACATCATAGATCATGACAGAGCAAAGTATCTTAGGGTTTTCTGTAGGGGTTAATATGATATACCCCTGTCGATAAGATAAGTTAACATGCTGTCACCTTAACTGACTTGTCCATTGACACCATCGTCCAATACAACACGCAATTCAACCATCATCACACACCCGAAGCCAGCACCGCCAACAGCAACGACATTTAACACAATGGACAATTCTCCCGAAGCTGCGGCCGCTCGTGCTGCCGAGGCGGCGAGAATCAGGAAGGAAAAGAGGGCGAAGAAGATTTTGGCAGGGAGCTCCAGTCGGCTGGAGAAGATTACGGGGGTTTCCGGTCACCGTAAGTGTTCTTTTTTTTTTTATCGTATACCGGCTAACATTGTTGCTACAGCTGCTCTTGATCTGACAAATATCCCGTCTGTTCCCTCCGAAACTGCCCCCACAACCAAACCCACAACCGCCACGACCACCACTGATTCCCCCCCTGCCGCGGACCCCGCCGAAGTCAACATCTCCACCCACTTCTACGAATCCACCGCCGGCGCCGCCTCAGGCGACCCAACCGAATCCCAACTCCGCAACCTAATGCTCGGCCTAGACCCCGCCGCCACCGGCACCGCAGCCCCCCTCAACCTCGAAGGTCTCCTCGGTGGACCCGGCCCCAGCGACCCCATGGCCATGCTATCGCAACTTCTCAACAGCCAAGCTGGGGGCCCTGGTAGCGCCCCAGATGTCCCGCCGGGGCCACAGCCACCAGTGCAGAAATCATCGCCCGTGTTCCCAATCTTGCACACGTTGTTTATCTTAGCATTGTCGCTGTACATTACCCTCCTCACCCCGTTCACGGGAACCTTGTCTTCCCGCCTCGACCCCACCGCCGACTACCTTACCCTGTCGCTTGACAACCCGCACATCCGGTCCCCGCGAGATCTCCTCTGGGTCTTCGCCACAGGTGAGGCCCTGCTGTTGTCAGCCGAATATCTTTCTGAGGGGGAACAGGGTGGCCAGATTGGTGGGATCATTGGGACGGTGGTGGGGTTTTTGCCGGGGAAGTGGCAGACGAGGGTGCGGGAGGTTGTGAGGTATGGGAGGTTTGTGGGAGCGGTGAGGAGGGATGTGATGCTTTGTGTTTTTATTCTGGGGCTTGCGGCGTGGATCAAGGCTTAGTTGGGGGCTTTTTATGTTATGGAATATGGGATTTTATAATAGTGGTAATTGTAATTTCCATGATATTGGTTGATAAATTTGGTGTATGCTCGTGACTGTCCATCACGTGACCGAGTTGATATAACCGCACTCATTCACATAAAAATAAAGCCATGTAAATTGTGAGAAAAATCAGATATATGCAACTAAATAATAGAGAAGCCAATAGATATAAATGCGCTAAGTGTGTATTACAAACCAAAGATATGAGAGTAAATGAACAAAAAATAATAGAAACCTCTTTTTTTAAAGCACAAACAGCCATCACCCCTCAAGCGCAGTAGGGCAAGGCAAACGCCCAAGTCAGACAAGAAAAGGCAGGAGAAAAGACAAAAAAGAAAGGAAACCTGGTAATGCAGAGAGAATACAATGCCATATACAGTTACGTCAAAGTCATCATAAGTTCATTCCTACTACCCCTGTTTAAGTAGTCTCCTCAGTCCGGGCCTTCTTGGCCTCAACGTCAGTGGTATCGTCCGACGACCGCTTGCCGGGGCCGTGGATGACAGTCTGGCGCTCCTCCTCGGTCATGTTGTCAAGAACGTGGTCAAGAGAGGACATGGTCTTGCCCTCCTTAAGACCCTTGTAGTAGGCGTGGATGATGGAGTCGACATCGTCAAGACCGATGGAGCGAATGTCAGCCATCTTCTTGATCATGGCAGTGCACTCCTTGAGGTGGGTATCGGTCATCTCAATATTGAGCTGGGCAGCACGATCCTTGATGGAGTTCCATCCCGTAAGACGGGAGGCGACGTGGATGTAACGGGTAAGGCCAAAGTCAGCGGGTGAGAGAATCTCGTAGGTGGAAGGGTTGTTGAGGATGGCCTTGGCATGGATACCGGCCTTGTGGGTGAAGGCGCAGAAACCTGTGATGGGGTTGTTGAAGGGGATGTTGACAGAGACGGCATCGGCGACGAGCTCCTCGACTTCCTTAAGTTTCTTAAGGTTATACTTGGACTTGGTGTACTCGGGCGCAGCGACCACCATGCGGGCGAAAAAGGAACCCAGAGGAGTAATACCGTTGCGCTCACCAATACCCAGGACTGAGGTATCGACGTGGGTAGCACCACCCTGCAAGGCAGTGTAAGCGTTGGCAACAGCGCAACCAGTATCGTCGTGAAAGTGAGTCTCAATGTCGCAAGAAACGACACCACGGAGAGTACGAACGAGATCGTAGACCTCACGGGGACCGGCGCAGCCGACAGTGTCAGCGATACCGACACGGTTGACACCTATCTGGTCAACAGTGGAGTAGATACCGAGAAGGTCGGCAAGGTTGGAGCGGAAGGAGTCTTCGGAAGAGAAGCGGATCTCAATACCCTTGGACTTGACAAAGTTGATGACCTCGATAGCGGTGTTCTTAATGTAGGTCATGTCCTTGCCGTGGGAGTGTTCCATCAAGTAGGAAGAGGTACCGATGACGACATCGACACCGTCAACGCCAGTCTCGACAGCGATCTTGGCGTCATCCATGTGGCACTGGTTCATGGTCAGTGACTGTTTCAGAGGTCGTTTATCTCACAAATCAAAAACACTTACACGAATGTGAGTTAAGATCTTGGCCTTGAGGCCGAGCTTGCAGATAGCCTCACAGTCAGCGCGAGACTGAGGAGATGCAGCAGGGCTGGTCAGCTCAATGTAGTCAACACCAACCTCATCGAGAGCCTTGGCTGTATCGTAGAATGTGGTTAGCTCATGCTTACACAAGTTAGGGTTACCAGCATGTCCTGCATCTGTGGTCAATTGCGACTTCGCACCAAAAGTTGTAGGTCGTGACCCGTGACCTTGAATTGCGTTCGCCTGCATGGCAATTTTCTTGCAACGGTAGCTCCCAGCTGCAGCGCCACTACCAAGTCAAGGCGGTACTTCAGAGTTGGTGGTGTTGTCAGAACGATTGCTTATGCAATTGCAACTCAACGCAGGCTGTGATTCGCTGGACAGATGCAGGCGACCAGACAGAACAGGGCATGTTCAATAGCCATATTCAGGGCAGGGTGAAATGTACCAATCTCAATCTTCTTGGCTGTAGGTGAGAAAATTTGTTAGCCAGGGTTTCCATGTTCCGGTTCTGGAAGCGCATTGGGCTGTCCGGGCGCTTGATGCAGGTGAAAAAAAAAAAAACTTACCAGTGTCAAAGTAGGCGTTGGCAAACTGCTCGCCCTCACGGAGAGTAGACTCGATCTAAAAGCAGACTAAGGTTAGACGATATTGCGGATAATAGAATTGTCACAAAGAGTATCCAGGAACTTGATCATTTGTTGTCGTCATGATTTCTTTTGTGATAATAAATGATGTCGCCGTCGGTCGTGGTTGTAGCTCGTCATTGCGCCTGTCATATACCGGCCGTTGTAATGTCTGTGTCTCCTTCTGTTTTCGGAACAAGAAGCGAAAATCGGACATTAGTTGAAGTTGAATGTAAACGGCGGTTTGTTGATTGAAAACAAAGGAAAGATATTGTGAGAGGTATTGCAGGATGTTTTCTCGGCGACGGACGACATAACAATCAAGTGTCTGTTTTCTCTTGTGTGAACAATAGCGGGTTTGTTGATTTATACATACAATCTTGTAGCGGTGGACGTTGGACTAGAGGGACTTTTGTTAGCACCATCACATATGCTCCGGATTTATGAATCTTGAAACGCCATATCAATGGAATCTTGTGATAACTTACCAAGTAGTCGGGGATAGCCTCATAGGGAGAACGAGAGGGCTTGGGGTGAGGGTTCTCGCGAGAAGCGACGGCAGTGAAGCCGGGGTGACCTTCAGTAGGGGCAGACATTGTTAATATCCTTTGTAAGAGAATATCCAATTAGGTTGATGTTGGAGATTCAAGACAGTAGTATGGGTATATAAAACAAAAACAAAATAAGTGCCCGTGACGATGATGATGTTGGGTCTAATTAAGAACAAAACAGGAAGCTTTCAACGACTTAGACCAAGATCGGGAAAGTAAAAACGAGAGAAATATTCTAGAGCCCAGGGACCCAAGAAACTTTTATGTGGGAAGACCGTCGCAAGAAATCCTCTACGCAGCTGACTCCAACTGAACTGGAGGCTTGCGGTGACCAAGCGAAGCTAAGCCTAACTTAATGACAATCTTTTTTATGGGAAGGCCGTGACAAGGGAATGGTGAAAACAAAAAATTACTTTTTTTTCTTTTACTGGTTCCTGTACCCAAAATAAGACAACAACGCAGGCTAGCCGGAAGAGGACCGGAGCCAGCCAAGCAACCAGGGCCTGACAGGAAAGGTGCAGAGTACTGTTTAGAGTCACAGTACAACGGGTTAACTCTTTAGAAATCATAGGATCGTAGAGAAAAAGGAGCAAAAGGCTAGATTTGGGTAATTGGCACGCATATAGCCTCTAGACGTGATAGTCATCGTGGCCAAGTTGTAGTCGGAGCGGAGAGCCACGATCTGGAATGTTTGCCGTTTTGTTTGCGCACGGCTGGCCATTGGTCAAGGTGATGTTTTTCATGGGCATTGATTGGTCTAACATCATCAAGAGGTTGTTCTCAAAAGATGTCGAGTTTACTCCATGCGGACCAGGCGTGATGGGTGTCATCAGCCAGCCTGTCAATGGACGCCAGCTTCAATATTGAAGGTGGTAAAGTCATTGTTGTCAAAAATACAAACTACATATCAAAGTGAATACTTACGCTGACTCTCCTTGCTGGAAGCGACCGTAACAGGAGTATTATCTTCGTTGACACCGCACATTATGGGCGATTTGATCAAAAGCAAACAAGCTTAAGAGAATGAAGGTGCAAAAAGAAGCTGTCGTGATTGGACAGGAGTGGCAACGAATTGAATGCTATAATAGGATGTATGTAAGCAGAAAGAAGACAAATGTTCCTTAGAAGCAGCTGGAGGCTCAGTGGTTAGGGGATGGAGTGAAAGGGTGGGTGAAAAAAAAAGGTGAAATCCAAGGGAAAAGAGAACACTATGAAGATGACGATGGCGGTGGCAATTTGTGGGCTCGCGAGCTTAAGGAATTGACGGTAACAATATTGGGATGCGTCAGAAACCCGCCGTCGCCTGGGAGCATACTGGCTACAGCTTGACCGGGTTTGCCATTAGGCCTCTTGAATCCTGTGAAAAAAAAAAAGCTATGGCTAGGACCAACTTCAACTTCCGACCAGCCGAGAGCAAGATGGGGTATCCCTCTTTTTGGATCATGACAACGGTGGGAAAAGGAGAGGTCAAGTGGGCGGGTGGCGGTTACGGGCGTTGAGGATGATGCCGACGAACAGGTTACTCGGAGCTTTGGGAGAAAGCCGGCAAGAAGGCCGGGAATTGGTCTTCGTAGATGTGGATATGGGGCAGTGAGGATTATATATCGCGATGAAATTGGCGAGGCGTGGAAACGTGTGGTATGTGATTCACGTACAGATAGATATCCAATGGCTTGAAGCTTAATATGTGATGTTGTGATGACGTTGGAAATTTGCAAGGTTTGTTTGAGATAAGGATATGCGAAAAAAAAATTTCTTGAATTGGAATGAAAAGTCAGAGTCGATCTTTGAGAAATGATGGCAACTACTTATATTGATGGGTCACCGGCAAGGTTGACCAGGATATAGAGTTACTTCCTGTTCCGGTGCACCAACACTCACGTGTACTGTCTCAACCTCACCTCGAGTCTTTGAATATGGATTATTGTTATATGCACAATCTGGGTCTGTGGTTATCAATGGACGTTTGTTTGTGTGTACAAAACTGGACTGAGTCCGTTTGGTATGTGAAAGAAGGAATGAATCAGTGACCATGATATCGTTACATTAGATAATCATTCATCCGGTTTCCAAAAGATAACATGTAAATATCTACACACATGAGCGTTATAAATATATCACAACCATCAAGCAGCATGAGGATTACCTATAGGAGCAATAAAACACTATTCCATCTTGTCCTCCTCCCGCGTATACGGGTCCCCGTCTCCTGAACAATGCTACCCTCCTGCCAACAGCTATGAGTCTTAGCTCCATCCCACCAATTGGGTCGCTATCGAGTCAACAACCATCTCACGACTCATCATCCACCTCTTTTCTTTTCTTTCCAGCAATCCACCCACACCAGCTTCCAGATCCCATCCTCCTGCACAACCCCAGACCACCATACCACCCCCATGTCCTCTCATCCCCTTCCCCTCCATGGCGCAGGACCAACACCCACACGCTCCAAGGTTTCTAGATAGGTGATAGAATAATAGCTGATATATACATATTACTTAGATTCCATGGAAGTTGGCACAGGAACAGATGGTAAATCAATTCTATTCCCCCGTGAAGACACCGAAGCAGGACCCGCAGATTGACTATGGAGATTTGGGGTCACGCAAGTCAAGTCAAGAACTGGTAGTCGAGCATAAGGATATTACCAATATTTTCTTGGTATGTGAGTTATACGAATTATCAGTATTGTTAGTCATATATTATCAGGTACAGTCATCTTTCTACGTTATGGTGATTTATACGATGCCGTTGTTGGAAGAGTCATAACAATTATATGTAGTGGATCTGCAGGGCAAATTTTTTATGACTGTCATTTTGCTGATGGTGTGTAGCAATATGCATAATCACTAACGGGTATGATTGAACTCTTTTTTTTTGTCAGAAAAACGCGTGTAGCAATGTGATATCTGAAAAGAAAAAAAAATTGAAAATTTTGGTCTAAAACATTATAAGCAACTCCGGGTTGTCTTGGACTTCCTGCGAGTAGGAGAGTCCGCTATTGGCTAGAGAGTGAAAGAATACGCCTTCAACCGTGACGGAGATGAGCTTATTTTGGATTTTTCTTTTTCTTTCTTTAGTTTTATTTATTGAAGAATAATATAAATACAATATATCAATGTAACTTTGAAGCAAAAGCTTGGATATATATTGTGGTTTGCTTGATACTTATCATGATATCATATAAAAATCTTGAACAAATTCAAGCTATAAGCTCTTGCCAGCTGTCCGATCAAGCTCAACAGTTGACAGCTAACATGCCACCCTACGAATGGAATTCACTCACCATTGGGAGCTTCCATGAACTCCGTCTCTTTGTGAATGACGATATGTGTAGATTAGTTAGTTGGGTCAATATATATATTTACAAGATGATTTCATCCAGTCTCAAGTATCATCTCTCTCTTAGGACTTACTACATCACAGGCTTTGGTTATTGTATCACGACAAAATTGTGGTTGTTTCCCTTCGTGTCTTGTGCCTTCCATCACAGCAACTAACGATGGAAAATTGGGTGTGGTAACTACCCACACATACCTTTGACATTTTGTAGATAGCATCGTGGGTCTCTGTTTGTATCTAGCATCATCACCACGTCTTCTCATTAACACGCATGCCCATCATTCGCACATTTCCATAATCACAACTTTTTTTTGCCACCACACAATGGATGCAGACAGTTTTAAACCCCGTAAGTCCGACAGGGAAGACCTGCAGTCTCCCAGCTATGATGACGACCCAGACCCATTTCCCCAAGTCCGCGCCCTTAATTTTAGGAATTCTTTACCCGCCTACTCTTCCGTCTCTCTCGCCCGCCGCATCTGCACCCTCCTCCCGATCTCTGCTACCTTTTGCATCGCACCACTCCGCCGCTTTGTTTCGTGGCTGTTATCGCCTCCACATTTCATCATCTTTGCCCTCTCGTTACTCCCGCACAACCACTTCTTCACCATGCCTTTTGGAATCAATTTGTTCGGTGGCGTCTTCTTCGATCCGACCCGCGACATCCCCGATCTTTCGGGCAAGGTCATTCTCGTCACAGGTGGAAACATTGGTCTGGGTAAACAATCCATCCTCATGCTCGCGCAAAAGAACCCCTCTGCCATCTACCTGGCCGCCCGTTCCGAAGAAAAGGTCCGCGCCGCCATCCTCGAACTGTCAAGCCAAGTCCCCGACGCCTCCATCATCCATTTCCTTCCCCTCGATCTTGCTTCTTTCGCCTCGGTTCGCGCTGCCGTCAAAACCTTCCTCGCCGCTGAATCCCGCCTCAATATCCTCCTGCTTAACGCCGGCATCATGGCCTCGCCACCCGGCCTGACCGCAGATGGCTACGAGCTGCAGTTTGGCACCAACCATATGGGCCATGCTCTGCTCACCAAGCTTCTCCTCCCTGCCCTCACCCGGACAGCGGCTAGTCCCAATGCCGATGTCCGCGTCGTGACGCTCTCCTCGGCAGGCCATGCCCTCGCCATCTCGGGCCTCGACTTCTCCTCGTTCAAAACGATGGCTGAATCTATGGGCGCATACTCCCGCTATGGCCAAAGCAAACTCGCCAACATCCTCTTTGCCCGGCAGCTAGCAGTCGAGTACCCCGCGATCAAATCTGTCTCGGTGCACCCAGGGATTGTCCGGACGAACTTGATAGCCGGGACAACGGGGACGCCATGGTGGATGCAGAAGGTGAGTGGGGTGGCGAATAACTTTTTCACGCCGGTAGAGAAGGGAGTTTGCAATCAGTTATGGGCGGCAACAGCGAAGGCAGGTGATGTGGTAAACGGTGAGTATTATACGCCGGTGGGTGTTTTGGGTGGGGGGACGGCATACGCGGGGGATCTCGAGACTGCTAAGAAGCTATGGGACTGGACAGAGAAGGAACTTGAGGGATGGTTGGCTGAGAACAAAGAAGAGTAAACAGTGTAGTTTTTGTTTGATTATGATTATTATGGTTACAGTTATGAGGTGAGAATTGGTGGCCATGTTTGATCAGGATTAAATATATGTAATCGGATTTCAATATTTTTATTTATCCTTCGAGAGCCACTTCAGCGACATTCTCTAAACATGTGAAGATGGCCCACATCAAATCACATCGAGCCATTTTCTTCTCATTTTGTTCTCCGACATGTTCATACTCTTCATCATGATCAATAGTAGGGTCACAATATCCATGCTCTTTTGCCGACTAATTGTTTTCCCATCTTTGGTAAGCGGCCGGCTAGCTTCAAGGAATAGCCTATCAGCGTTGGCCGAATTGGATTATGTATTTATAGAGGATGACAGTGAACCGAGATCGGCGCATATACATGATGCATAGCAAGGACCTTGGTGGAATTCAGAGAGTCCAGGATTATGGGCCTTAGGGTATGCTCACATGAGGGGTTGCTTTTAGTTTACATAGGGTTTGATGTGATGTGTAGAAGGAATGTGACTTTTACTATATAATAACCTCAAACCCTAACTGAGTGACTTGAGCAATAACGTGGTGGTCATGCGAGTCTGGAATATGAAAAAATCTGGTAACGAGGGAGTGTGGAAGATCTTATCAGGCAGTATATAGATTGTAGGTTGTGATTTGGAAGGTTTTGCTACGGACGTGGTGGGAATTTACTGGGCCACGATAGGTGTAGCGTGCAGGAGTGTTAGGGGGAGGGTTTAGTAAGGGCATAAGAAGGGGTGAGCGGCGTGGAAGTGAAAGAGGGGGAGGACAAGGTCGTGATGGATTAGATAATTTGATGACTGATGACTTTTATGTTTGAAAACTTCATGTTTATATTTTCTTTTTTTGAGATTTCGGTGCGGGTTTCGACATAGCTTGTTTGTACCAACACCACGGCCCCATCACGGCCCCACCCGGATCCCCGCATCGATCCCATCACATCCCACCATTCTCCCAATTCAATACCACACACAATAACACACCCACTCCACAGATTCCAAATTGCAACACATTTCTTCTATCGAACGACAAATACCGACTTTCGTTTTACCGAAGCGGTTACACGGCGCTGTGCAGCGGGACGATACGTCTGCGCGGTCTAGCGAAGTGAGGCGAGCGGGCAGGACAAGAACAAGGAAGGAACGGAGTGTGCTGTGATTGATGATCTGCGAAGGGAAACTACGTGCAGACAAATATAAAGGAAAGAAGGACAAAACAGAAGTTGTGGTGAATTGGCGGGGAAGGAAGGAAGGAGGAAGTACATATAAGGAGATGAGAAGTGGTGGGATTGTTGATGCAAAGTTGTGTGTGATTATTTCTTTTGGTGATATTATTCGATTTCTACTCCCTTTTGATACCATCTGTTTCTGCCTTTCACCTTCCCTCCAAAATGCCCACCCTTGAATCTCTCCCCCCCGAAATCCTCCTCACCCTCCTCCGCCGCCTCCCCCCACCGTCCCTTCTCCCCTTAATTCTCTCCTCCCCGCATATTCACACCCTCTACCTCACCCACCGACGTCCCCTCCTCCAATCTCATCTCCTCGCTACATTCGGCCGGCTCCTCCCCGACATGCACGCCGTCTACCAACTCCAAATGCTCAAGCCAGCCCCCTCTTCTCGGAGTTCCCCGGGCCATGCGCCACGGCTTGCAGCCATTCGGGGCATTCTGGATGAGTGGCAGGGGCGGAAGGAGAAGGGGTGGCGGGGCGGCAGACTGGAGGTGTCGGAGAGTCTGTACATGTTGGCATTTTACCGACGGTTCGTCGCGCCGTTGCGGAGTCAGTTTGTGGGGTGGTTGGCAGGCCGGATGCCGAGGGTGATCAAGGGGGTCATGTCAGGACACCAGCTGACAGAAATGGAGAATATCCGAGTGACAAGAGCATTATACCGGTTCCATTTACTGTCTCTTTTATCAGCTCCAGACCCGCGAAACCCGGCGAATTTGCAGGCCCCGACATTTTTTCTGGACCTGCTGGAGCCGTGGGAAAATGCCGAAGTTCTATCTGTTTA
The DNA here is from genome assembly GCA_017139545.1 of Ambrosiella cleistominuta. Classification (NCBI taxonomy): domain Eukaryota; kingdom Fungi; phylum Ascomycota; class Sordariomycetes; order Microascales; family Ceratocystidaceae; genus Ambrosiella; species Ambrosiella cleistominuta. Next base: position 14,608 of record JABFIG010000151.1, on the reverse strand, counting down.
CATGTTCATCTCGGTCACTTACAGAGACATTCTTTCGTCCATCCGGATGACACCGCCCCCCGTCCATCCACAAACGCCCAGCTTCCCCCGACCATCCGTCGACTGTGCAACTCGCGATGCCGTCATATTCCGCGGCCTCGTCCTCTTCCGCACTATCCTCCTCGACATCCCCAACTCCACCCGTCTTTCTGCTCTCCTCTCCACAAACCTCCGCCCCCAAAATTCCCCCACCGTCACCGCTATCGCCGAATCCCTCTTCCTTCGCCATCCCTCTGTCCCCCGCCCTGCTATTGTTACCCACCGCGCTGCCCTCTCCGCCCTCCATTCCCCGCTCCCTTTTACTGGCGAAATTGAAACAGGCCCCCCGTACGCCTGGACGGTCCTCTGGCGCGAAACATACAGCGATGTATCCCCATGGCACGTGCCATACGTCCTAAAGATATGGGGCTGGGTCTTTTGGGATAGCGAGACGGTGGAGAGAACGGGATTGATGAAGGTTATGGAGGGGGAATGGAGAGGGAGATGGGGAGAGGTCGACCCGAGGGATGCTGAGGTGGAGGGAGCGGCAGAGTGGGGGACGTAATACCGCGGCTGTCAAGTGAGACTTAATTATAGAGAAGAGTGGCGTTGAGGTAGAAATTTGTGTTACCAACCACAGTTGGCAATTGCCTGTTTTGCATTACTGCTATGAGTCTTTGTTCTGTTTTGGTTATTGCCTGTTTTCATTGTTTTAGTCAGCCAGCCACATGATGTGTTTTAATATCACTACAGTTAATTTTCTAACAATTGATTATATGCTTGCTCTTATAATTTAGATGAGGTCATTTCCTGACCCATTATGATTAATATATATATATATATATGCCACTTATATACGTACATCATACAAACCTTGACACTGTAGTCAATCTACATCTCCATAACCTTGGCTAACACCCTGCCCATCAACCCCCGAACCATACTCTTATCCTCAGCCATCCCCGCAAAAATCACGGCTGCGCTCGCCGCAAAGACAACCGCCTCCACCCATCTTTGCCCACCGACAACGCCCCCTTTCACCAATGTCCCCAAAGCCTTGGGGGCTACGAACAATGAAAGATCTTGCCGCTTGGCCGCTGATTCCAGCAGGATACTCCAGCCGCACAGGGCGCATCCGGCACCAACACAGAGGCCGCCGTCGATTCTGGTGCAGGTTTTGTCGTCGCGGCCGAGGATACGGGGGCCGATGCGCGTCCGCATGAGGCAGACGCCGTAGTAGAAGAGCGCCGTAAAAGTCGCGATGATCGCGCTGGATCTACTTGATGATCTCAGCGCTCTGTAGATGGCATTCTTGATATCAGCCCACGACTTCTTGGCGCGGATAATCCTGATGAGCAAGACAACGGGCCCACACCGCGCCATCATCCATCCCCAGGTCCGTATCCAGCGCCACGCAGCATGGTCTTCACAGCCGAACCAACCGCCTTTGCCCATATGTACCATCTCACACGGGAACGGCACGGTCAACGCGGGATCCCCCCACTCCATTGGCCACTTATAATCCTTGCACATTTCCTGCAATAATGGTGCCTGTCCCGTTTCCTTCCCGTAAATCAACCAGCCAAATCGGCACCGACGGAGCGCCTCGATCAGCCGGTGGTCCACAGAGGCTGCCGAGGTGATCCATGTAGTGTAGGATTTCGGCAGGCGGGTTGGGTGGTAGAACCAGGACCACATGATGAGGGCAGAGGATACCGAGAAGACAATGGGGTCGGCGGAGGCGCCGAGGAACTTTTCGAAGCGGGTGAAGCGGGCAGATGTTTCGCGGCGGGCCCGCCAACGAGCCCAGAGGGTGGCGATGAGGAAATCGAGGGCGCGGGTAGCGGCTAGGAGGGAAAGGTCAAGGGTTTGCGAGGAGAGAAGGGTCAGGGAGGAGTCAGAAGGAGGAGTGGCGGGCAGGGGGCGAAGGAGGGAGATTCCGGTATAGGCGGAGATGAAGGTTGCCAGGAGGCGGGAGAGGCGGAGGGCGGAGATCTTGGATAGCTTCCTGGCTAGGTGGTGGATAGCTTTTAGGAGGGGGCCCTAGGGAGTGGGTTAGCCTGGTAGCTTCTCGTGGCTATATGCGTGTGTGAATGGGTAAGATTCATAGACTGACCTGGAGGATAGTACTTCCACCGGCAACTACAGCACAGAAAACGGGGAACTCGCGGGGCCCAAAGCCGTTGACAAGTGCCACTTTTACGCCTTCAATCAACTTGCTCACTTCCTCCCTCCGCTCTCTTCTTTCCCGCATCTCTTTGGCAACCCGGGCCTTTTCCTTCATGACGCCCCGCAGTCCCGTTTCCCATTCTTCGGCCTCAACGACGTCTCCATCGACCTCGTCATCGTCGCCCCCGGCCAAGCCGACAGCAACGGCGGCCTCTCGTTTTAGCGAAGCAAGCGATAGTGACTTCTTGATCGTTGACGATGGAATGGGGATGTTTGTCTTGTGAGTTAAGAGCAGGTATTTGGTGAGGAGGGTTAGGAGGGGGGGTAGAGTGGTTGTTAGGTAGCCGAGAAGGAATGCGCGGATGAGAGGGCGGAGGAGTGAGGGGAGGGCGTGGAGAGCAAGAAGACGGGAGATGAGGGATTTTGAGAAATTTAGGGGCGGCGGTTTGAGGGGAGCGGAGGTGGAGTGCATGGTGGGGAGGGTGGATGGGAGGAGGGAAGAAGGGTAGTCTTGGTGCAAATAAGGTGGACGGGGCCGAGTCCAGTATACCTCGAGGACCAGGTTTGTGGCAAAGTGAACACAAAGAAGCAAGTAACAAAAGGGAAATAATAGTTTTGTACAATGATATCAGATAACAGTTAGGTTTTCTTCTTGTAAATCTGGTCTCTTGTGCCCTTTGCCAACGCGATATCAACGTCTATCTTCCAACATCACGTGAACTCCCAGATCGGGCAGTGGCGCGTGCAATTGCCGCGATGAGACAATTGTAGGTCCAAACCAGGAAATTGTAATAAGAGTAAGAGTAAAAGAGAAGGTTGACACACAATAATTTTTGTTACCAGATCTAGGATGAAAGCAGCTTCTGTTTGGCGAGGGAGAAAAGATAACATGTGGGCTGCCAGAACGAATGGTGAATTGTAATAGGGCGGTCGCGTCTTTATGCCGAGGTTTGTGATTGATGGGGGTAGGTGCTGTGTCTTTTTGGTGTATAGCCGCGGGTATTTATATAATTAAGCATTGTGTCAATTAGTGATTTGAAAGGGATATTCACGTATATATATTTTTTATTGGACAGTAGTTTTTATTTGCTTAGTAGTAAATATAAAAGCATGTATCTTCTATATTGTAGCCTTCATGTTGCTATAAATGGTGATATGCAACCACTTGCACCCATCTTTATATGCCAAATGGAGAAAGTTGGTTCTGGGAATAGTGGAAACATCAAAACATTTATCCCGGACGCACCCCGGACGTTTACCGAATGACATTGTCAAAGTACCCAAAAATATCAAAAGAATATTATATTTAGATAAGGTGCTCCTTGCTTAAGATGATTGAATTACAATTCAATTATACATTTACTGATAAGTAGTACCACTAGAGCAGTAGACCCTAACAATCAAAGCATCACGTGACATGTAGCTTTTTTTGACAGCTTAGTGACTGCTACTTAAATTCATGCATATAAATAGATTGTAGCGTCCAATAATTCTCAATAATTCTACCATAATTCTGCACAATGATATTTACGTTTAGTTCAGTATCTTTCTATCATCTCGCATTAAATCATTGTCACCTTCAAAATAATGTCACAGACCAATGAAGAATCGACTAAACCAGAAGAAATCCAATGTGACTTTGATGTTATATGGCATGATCTAAATCTACTCGGCGTCTTCTACAGGCCACATCCTATCTAGTCTTCACTAACAACTGAGATATGGCAATCCCTATTTTCTGGGGAGGAGCTAATGTATCGTGACGGCTGCTGGACGGACTGGCCATCATCATCTCCATCTCTAGACCATTACTACATAGGTCTGCCAAAGGATGATGCGCTTGCCTGGTTGCCCAAGATAATTAACCATATACAATAGTGTGCAGCTGTCACGCCTAGGTTTTCCCTCAGACAAAAACTTGCACTACCAGACATGCAACTTATTGGAAGACACCAAGATCACAAGGCTGACGGTGCCTTTGTGGATGCTTCCCAGGACGGAAATACAATCGAGTCCTAGTATGCCGTCATTTCTTTCATCGAATTCAGAGATAATAGCTTCGTTGACAACAGATCAACATGGCTAGTGGTGGCCCGTTATGCTCAAGAAGTATTTGATGCTCAGCTACTGCACCGGTTCGTCTTTGCTTTGTCCGTCTGCGGGACCAAGATGCAGCTCTGGCTGTTTGATCGTAGTGGCATTTTTGGATCCCGCTAGATTGACATTCATGATCAAGCCAAAGTAGTTGTGGGTATTCTAGTTCGGCTTTTAACCATGGACCAAGCTTCCCTTGGGATCGACCTTGACATTATTGTCGACAGCGAGGAAAAGAAGCTTGGTGAGGTGACTTTGAAGATCAAGAGAATCCAGCCATGAAAAACAAGAGTAAATTCATGGCATGCATTGACAGCTAGAATCAATAGGTTATCCTAGACAAACTAATTAGCCACTGTAGTGGCCATCTTGCTGGCTGGCACATGCTGAAAATTAATCCACACGGCCACTGGTCGTCAAGAATGTCTGGCAGTACGCTTATTCCAAAGAATGGGATCTTGTCTGCAGAACTGTTTGTGTCAAGAATACGAGCACATACTTGGATGGTGGCATTGTTACTATTGATAGCCAGCTAAACGATATCAACCACATCCACCGCGACATATCTTTCAACGCTGGCCAAAAGTGCGAATATCAGAAGCTACCGATTCAATATCATGAAAGCTCTTCTTCATGCATGACTAGTAGTGATTCCCAGGTGTCTAAACTAAGTTTCTACGACACCAGCTCCGAGGGCCTAGACGTTTCTGGCTGATGCCGAAACAAGAGCTTGGCTCAACAGAATTCATCATACCAACACTCAAAAATTCCCGAGAATATGATTCACATCAGAATCGTCTACAGGGATGTCTGGGTGCCCATCTCCGCGGTTGCTGAAGAAAAGTCCGAGCTCGTACTCCGGGCCTTGGCCCAGTGCATTAGGGGACATCATGACCATTACAAACTGAATATTCTGCATCGAGATATCTTGTGACAATATCTTAGTGAATAATGACCGGAACGATGGCGAAAGAATTGGTCTCTTGATTGATATTGATCATTCTGCTGATTTGTTACTAGACAATTCTGCCTCTCGTCACCGTCTCATTCGCGCTGGTACTTGGCCATTTATGTCAATAAACATCTTGGATTCTACTGAAGATGACCCTCACCAACACAGTTTTATGGATTCGGAATCTTTCTTTTGGATCTTGGTGTGGGCTTGTTTGAAGATGCCTAGAAGACTTGAATGGCTACAGATGAGTTATCCTAGAACTCTTTATTTCATAAAAAATGGATTGGCTAAACATGATGAACTTGGGGACTCATGTGATAGAGGCTTTAATCCTACCTATAGTCTTTTTGCCATGTCTGTATGCTCTCCAATAAGCTGTATTTCCTAGTGAATAGGCATGGAGGAAGGAAGATCTGGGTCTATACCAGCAAATGCAGGACATCTTGAATCGCCATGCTGATGAACTTGCAAATAGACGAAATTCGTAGACTTCGGAGCTTTAGATAGTGGTTGGGTCTAGATATCTGGCTTCTACTTTGATACGGATTTTCGTTGTTCAGGATACAAAGCATTGATTGGTCCTTTGCGTGGTTGTGGTTGTTCTTTGGAGATGTGTTAATTAATTCCATTTTGAGGGGGGCAGTTGGAATCACATGTTAATCTGCAAGACAGGTGCAAGTTTCTGTTTTTTTTTCTACTTGAACTTGCGGGAGGCATCAATATAACTATGGCAAGTACAATCATAATATATGAAATAAATATACACAAAAAGGTATCTACTGGTAGAACATGATGTCTGAGAATCATTCAGGACTGTGATAATCAAATAATGTGATTAGCAGCTAGATATATAAACCATAACAATCCAATGTGCAAAATTATATACCAACTGGCGGCCAACATCAATCAGTAATACGGCAGGTGATGCATTCCCAAGTCCATCACCCCGGTCTGCTGTTCCTTTTCCACCCACGTTCTGAAAACAGAAAGGAAGCTTCCTCGCTGCACAAAAAAAAAATTACAGTCTGCACGCAGCTGACTGAGTGGAAGTAAGGAAAGAGCTTCCGTAATCTGTCCTGCGAATTTTGCTTCCCTTTTTTTTATTCCATAATATATGTTAACAAAAGTCGTATCCATGAACTGTGGAATATACAATCATCTTTGTTTACAAGCTCTCCGTCGTAATTCTTCTTTTACGTCTTTGTTGATTGATAATTTGAGTTTTGAATTTTAGAGGCTACGAAATTTAGGGGTTGCGTGCTTGGCCTGAGACAAGTAGCGGCTTAATCAATATACAAACAAATATCCTGACAGCCCTCACCTGACGTCACCTCGATAACAACGACGATGAACATTGCAATCTACTAGACACCAACACGCTCTCTCACCAGCTGATCTATCCGCTTTTATATATATTCATCTCCATCGGCGCTTAGTCCCACCGGCCGCCGCGTAATTGCTCGCTGTCCGATCTAGTCCGGATCCATCCCGTCCGTACCGCTGTCAACCATAGTATCCTGTCTGCCATCAAGACACATAGATGCAATCGGGTTCCCGCACAAATTAATTCTGCGTGCTTAAGATCAATGTAAACTATTTTCTTGGCAGAGCCAGAGACCGGTTCGGCTCGTGGTCAAGAGGGGACGCATAGTCAAAAACATCTTGAGAGAGAAGGTTTAGTACGAGTGTCGGTGAGGTAAGGGGAAGAATAGACTTGGAGTCAACAAGATTTAATTCTTCACTATAGAACGAAAGAAAATCAGGCCAACAAAAAAATTAAGGATTCATGAGTTACGACTGACGAAGCGGTGGGAAGCCAAAACAAATCGAATTGAGCAATTGGTCAGATTATCTCAAGCCATTAGGAAAAATAAGAGGCTTGCACCAGGTCGTACGACTCGGCATCACTTTCTCCGCATACACAAGTCCTCGACCAGGCAAACATAATCAGCGCCCTAACAAACAAAAATATTGACTCATCTAATCCATCACATACTACCGCCATCAACCCCTTCCAAATGTCACGACCTGGCTCGGCAGTCCCCAATAATGTGGCGGCTGCTCAGTTGTTGTCGGCATTTTCCATGAATCAACGACTGTCGTATGATCCACAACAGCAGCGACAACAACAGAATGAATGGGATGAGCATAGCCTTCAGCAGCAGAGACCAGAGTGCAGCGGCCTAAGGACACAGAATTGGGGAGAGACAGATGTGTCAGGCCCTCCGCTGATGGGACACCAGCAGGCACACCAACATCAGCAGATGGGATATCCAAGAAATGATGATGGACAGGCCGGAATGCACAGTATGCAATTGCCATTTGGATGTAAGTTTGATGCATAATTCCACCTCACTTTAGCTTGGAAACGAGGAGATTCATTAACTAAGAATAGATGCCTTTGATATCCCCGATGAGGAATTATTGAATCAACCACCACCGCCACCACCACCAGGAAATGGTGCTTTGCTTTCGGATACAGAGACACGCATGCTTTCTAGTTTCTTCGACTCGGTGCAGACCGGTGACTTGACTGGAAACACCTGGGGTGAAGGTCTGGCCATAAACCCCAATGACTGGTCTCTTGATAGCCAACTGCTTGATATCTCGCAATATAACCTTTTTGGTTCGACGGTGATGAATGATGGCAGCATACTGAATGGGGAACCACAAATGGACGACAGAACCAACGGACACGGAGCGAACAGAAATGGGCATGGGGTCACTGTGGACACAATACAAAGCATGTCAACAGCCAATCATTTGCAGAATTCGCTCTCACAAGCACATGACTTGGCAAGTGTGATTGCCCCGGCAAGTTCTCTTGAAGATGTCCATGAGATCTACGAAGCAGCGGCGACTTTGTATCAAAACTCGCAGAATGCGGCATCAATTCCTATTTCGACAGGCTCTCAACAACAACAACAGCAACGTATTCCGCCCATGTATCTACCTTCCAACCACCATGACCACGACCATCAACAACATCACTCCAGTCTCCCCGGTTCATCGTTTCTCGACCGAGCTAACCGCCCAGTTTGCCACAGCTCCTCTGCCTCCCTCGAATGGGGATCTGACTCTGGCTTTGCCAACGGCAATTACATCGCCCCCGCCAATGATTCATCCCGGTTCCTTCAACAACGACAACAGGCCGTTGTCGGCAGCTGGTTCGGCATAAACACGGCTAGTGGCGCCACCACCAGAGTCCCGTCGCCTACTGCGACAACGGCAACGACACAAACAGTTGCAGTAACACCGACGTCACCCAAGAAAATGAGGACAGGAAACGGGGAAGCAGAGACAAGAGCAATGTCCCCTTTACCAGCTACAAAGAGACGTAAATCAACACACACTCGTGATCATCACTCTCCCACCTCACCATCTTCTCAGCAGCTTACTACCGCCACTACCACTACATCGGATGAACTCCAACCCCAACCCCAATCTCAATTTCCTTCTACAACAATTACAACAACCACAAAATCCCGTCGTCGACATCCTACTAAGGAACCCCGCCGCAATCTCACCGACTCCCAAAAACGCGAAAACCACATTGTCTCCGAACAACGCCGGCGCACCCAGATAAAAGTCGGCTTCTCCGAGCTCTCCGAGATTGTCCCTGGGCTCAAGGGTGGCGGCTTTTCCAAGAGTGCTGTTCTATCCATGACGTGTGAGTTTTTGAAGGCGTTAGAAGAGGGGAATCAGAGGTTGGAGGGGCAGTTGAAGGGGTTGGTTTGTGCTGATAGTGAAGAAGGGAAGACAGGGTGAAAGATGTTTTATATGTACGGTACGGTTATTTAGCACCTCAACCACACAGTGCGCAGATAGGTATAAATTGGTGGTTCATTACCTGCCACCAGAGGAAGAAGAACAAAAACATAAAGCAAAGCAAGAGACAACGACAATAATGACGAGATGAGTGGCCTTTTTAATAATGATTCATGGATCTTTTTTTTCTTTTCGCTTATGATATCAACACACCACACTATTTAATGATATGCATACCCGCTTTTCCTAAATATTATCGTGGCACATTCCTCCAATTAGCCCTTCTCCAATAATTTGCCACTGCCCGAGGGCCATGTCGGTTACGGTTCATGTGGATCCCTTGCTCCGATAACCAAGGACTGTTTGTGTTCCGTACTACCCTCGCCCGATATGTAAATGGTTTGTTCCTGAATTGTTCCTGGATTGTTCCCTATAACCTTTCAGAATAAAGTATTCCATGTTGACATGATCCGACAAATGCATGTCGTATTGATTGCGTCGAAGCGAATGCAAGGAAAATGCAAAGACATGCAAGTGAAATTTGACATCTGATTCTTTACTCAAAAAGCAATGTGTACATGCAAGCCTTCACGTAGACACCCAGAAAATGGGAATAAGTTTTTTTGAACATTTTTATTATTTCATTATTCATATTTCATTTCAATAATTCCTTATGAGCTGCAACAACAAAGTCACAGACACCCGAACATAGATCTAAACCCGGATCCACACAAGACCCATGCCGACTATGTTCAGGCTACTCGCGACCTAATTCAAGTCACAAGATTTAAGCCTTAGAGGCATCGACCTTGGCAACGTAGGCCAGAAGGTCTAGGACACGGCGGGAGTAACCCCACTCGTTGTCGTACCAGGAGACTAGCTTGACGAAGTTGCCGTTCAAGGAGATACCGGCCTTGGCGTCGAAGATGGAGGAGTTGTCATTGCCGTTAAGGTCAGAGGAGACAACGTCATCTTCAGTGTAGCCCAGAACGCCCTTGAGGGGACCCTCAGAGGCAGCCTTGATAGTAGCCTTGATCTGGTCATAGGTAGCAGCCTTCTCCAGGCGGACAGTAAGGTCGACAACAGAGACATTGGCGGTGGGGACACGCATAGCCATACCAGTCAGCTTGCCGTTAAGGGAAGGAATGACCTTGCCAACAGCCTTGGCGGCACCAGTGCTCGAGGGGATAATGTTCTGAGCAGCGGTACGGCCACCACGCCAGTCCTTGGAGGAGGGACCATCGACGGTCTTCTGGGTGGCGGTGTAGGAGTGGACAGTGGTCATGAGACCTTCAATGATACCAAAGTTGTCATTGATAACTTTGGCGAGGGGAGCCAAGCAGTTGGTGGTGCAAGAAGCGTTGGAGATGACGGGGGAAGAGCCGTCGTAGGTCTCCTGGTTGACGCCCATAACATACATGGGGGCATCAGCAGAAGGGGCAGAGATGATGACGCGCTTGGCACCACCCTTCAGGTGAGCAGAGGCCTTCTCAACGGTGGTGAAGACACCGGTGGACTCGACAATGTATTCGGCACCAGTGGAGCCCCATTGGATGGCAGCAGGGTCACGCTCCTGGAAGAACTTGACTTTCTTGCCGTTGACGACAAGGCCATCATCGGCGACCTCGATGGTACCATCGAAGACACCGTGAGTGGTATCGTACTTGAGCATGTAGGCCTATTGTTGTGCAAGAGCACAAGTAGTTAGCATATGGCTGGCATATGGCTGGCATACCAAAGGATGCCTGGACCAGTGTAATCGGAGCCAACCAGAAGAATCAAGCTCCAACACCTACTGACAACCCCGATCTAAATCAAACTAGACACTCCGGCCTTGGTAATCGGTAGCTCGTTTTTACAATGGCACACAAAAGAGAAGCATTAAGCCGCTCCAGACAAAACGCAACTGTCGGCTGCGTCAGAAAGATAGCTTAGCTCGGGCCAGGGTCTTACATTCTGCCAGATGCAGACATAGTACCCTTGTCTCGACGTGCAAAAGATGTAAGAGCAGGACCTCAACTCTATGTTTAGACTATGAAGCGCAGCTCCAGTACTAACAGTGAATATACAGAAGTTCCTTGTTGTGATAGTAGGGCAATTACCAAGAGAAAGTCCGGTTGATATTCATGGCCAGAGCACAGGAGTGTATAGTTCGGCTTGGTATCGTTCAAATTGGAAAGTCAAGAGCTACAGTATATTTCGAGCAAAGGGGATAGAACTTACAGCGTACTTGGTATCAATGAAGGGGTCATTGACGGCGACAACCTCAACATCGGAGTGACCGACAGAGTTGCGGAAGACAATGCGACCAATACGGCCGAAACCGTTGATACCAACCTTGACAGTCATGGTGAAAAGTTGTTGTGTGTAGTTGTAGAAGAAATAATTGGGATGAGTGGATAAAGAGGAAAAGAAAAGAGAAAGAAAGAAAGAAGAGGGAGGAAAACGAGATTTAAAAGCAAGAGGAAAGGCTCCGGTTTTAAAGAGCAAATTTGAGGAATATCCACATAATCAATTCCCAATTCCCCCTTCCAAGCTCCCAAGCTCTCCCACAGCTCTTACGGGCCCCATTAGACAGTTAACTTCCCTGCACCTGCTTGCTATAGCTTCACAAGTGAGGGGCAACGTGCAGGCACGTCCAGTTGCCACTTGCTATTTACGAAACCCAGATCCACCCGCTCTTTGCCCCATCCAGCCTTGGGACCATCCAATCCATCCATCCATCGAAACCCCACCCCTCACCTCACCTTGCCTTTCTTTCACATTGATCTCAGTTGGCCACTGCACTATTATATATTCAGAATACTGTGTTGCCACGCTGCCGCGCCGTCCCGCCTGGATCTTCTTACCTTGTTCTTTGCCTTGTCTTTCCTTGTATTGCCATCGTAAAACTTCCAGTGACTTCCGTAGACCTCTAATTGTCAGGGAAGGTGTTTTTGTGAGTCCCTCTTTCCTAGTATGGCTTGGCTTGCTTGCTCCAGGGGATGATGGAATTGTTGTGGTGGAGGGACCAAAGTGGTGCCGGGGTAGGGTAATGGGAAAGAGCGGGGACCCATGGAGGGGTATTAGTAGCAATCGATAGAAGAGTTGGCGGGGTTGATATTCTGGTTGTACTGATCCATGGGTGAGTGGGTTGTTTTTTTTTTGCTTTGCAAGGCTCACTTGGCTCTCAGACAGGGTCACGATAGATATGAGTCCGTCCGTCCAGTCATTTGTTGCGTGGGTAATTCGGCCTTTCTTCGTCGCTGATTTGATATTATGTGTCAGTCGATTGGTGTATGTGGTAAATATATAGATATGTATATTCTAGATTAACGCATCATAGCGACATGGGGAATTTCCGTGGCATGGCAGTCTAGTCAGAATAGTCACGTTGCTGACGGGTTCATGGCACCACGCACATACTGTTCGATATTCGAAACAGTCTTGTTCCATTTCAAAAGAAAACATCAGATTGTCACAAAAAGAAGAAGAAAATAAGCTCACATATTCGCTCTAATTGCGGTCGTTTTCATTGTTTCATCTCCGCCCCCGGCAACCGCACAAAAAATAATGATCCTTTGTCAAGCCACCGCGAACGGCGCTTCGTCTTTCCTTTTTTTTTCTTTAGTTTTACTTTCTTATCTTCGTCAGAGCTCTCGAATCACCACAAAAAGTAAAAGATAAACATGGATCTCGTTTTGTATCTTGTTTCTGTTAATCAATGATTTGACATTCCACCCTTTCTAAAACACCCTCGATTTTGTAGCCCCGCTTCGATCATGTATATAAATATTATTATTATTATTATTTAATACTTTTTTTCAAGCAAAAAAGACAGATGGCTGGTGAGGGGCACAGGAATTCCAAGGTGGGGTAATTACACAAAGCGGACAGCGGGACCAAGTTCAAAATGTGAGGCGCCTCTCTCACACAGATAAGTCCTCTAAGATGTCCACTTTGATGTCGCTTTTTTTCTGTTCCAAACTGAGCAGCCCACACCCGGGGCCAAAGCCAACATTATTTCGAATAGAGAGAGAAGAGTAAAAATAAAAATAAAAAGCCACATATTCGGTACATAGGAAATAAGAAAAAGGCAGGGATATCGATGAAATGAGATGGGGTGATGTCAACCCGCAAAAAAGAAAGATTATTACCAGGCTAGGCTGTCCATGTCACAAAAGCTCGACATGACTGCACCAACACAACAAATTAATCAACATCCTGTGCACCAAATGCACTCTCGTTGTCCAAATCATAACTCACTCACTATACTTGCCATCAAGGTATCTGCAGTGTCTTACAGAAGCATGTGCCCCACTTTGTACACTCACTCCTCTAATATCTAGGGGCGCTTTTTTTTCTCAGTTAACGGTGCGGCTACTGATACCCTACCTGTAGCTTGGGGACATTAGTGCCCCCGCCGAAATCAGCCTCGTCATAATTATCATGGTTGTCATCATCACCCCACTAGGACATCCGATTGATATATCTCCATAATCCCCATATTAATCATCCCTTGACACATCGCAGAATGAATTAATAACCATAAAACACTAGGATTCCATCAATGCAAACTGATGAGGCTCATTTTTGCTTGCCACAATCATGATACTTGATAAATCAGTCAACTCATGACATCAACATTGCTCTTCCCCCTATCTTTCGCTGTAAATAACCATATCCAAACCACAAAACAATAACTCCTCTTCCTCTCATCCCAAGGGTCCCGCCAGAGCCTCAATCATGATATTTATCTCTCAATCGCGCCCGAGGCCAACAACAATCATGCCATGTCATTCTCTCTACTCCATTCCACTCCACTCACCCGCATGCATACTTTTTTTCAACGAAAACCAACTAGTATTCAATATGTATAAAATAAAAATCATGTACAAAAACACAGAGCCGCACGGGAGACTATCCCGTCATGCATCTCAATGATGTGAACGAGGGGGGCTCAGAAGTGACCTGATAGACATCGTATGTCCCTTCTAGCAACCGGGGTCCTTGCTGCCCAGGCTCCCCAGGAAATAACATGGGCCCGTAATATACAGATATACGGAATTATTTTGAACTATATATATAAACAAATGTATACACACGCGATACATCACACCAGCCTCTAAGTTTTCTCATTTCCCTGCAAAAGCGAACGCTTCATTAATAGACTTCGTCAATAGCGCAGGCGATCTCTGCATATGCATTTGTTACTGACATCGTCTAGAACTACTCGCATTACACCATTGTCCACTGACTAGAATTATCATTCCATTTAACTTCACCCCACCACTTCTCGCATTAGGGTTTCCCATTCTTTAAACAATCCCCGATCGCCTCAGGCTACCACAAGTAACTTTACTGAGGCTCTGCCAACTTGAGCTTCCACCTTCCTGTTTCTTTAATTAGGATTACCGACGCGGCTTTTAGTTTCAAGCTCCCCCGGTGCTTCCTCTTCTGTTTTCTGTTCTTTATTTCCAGTGGCCGGCAGTTGGCCTGGAATATGAGGTTTAAGGCTTACAGTTGAAGGGTTTGAACAAAGGTGTAAGCAATGACTAACCATCTATATATATCTTGTGACTTGACCAATGGCAAGGTTTTTTTTTTCTTTTTTTTAAAAATTAA